>ML818122.1:99877-163860 GCA_009831015.1 Picea engelmannii
TTTAAGGGAGGTTTTTCCAGAAAATAGGCACTTCTAGGCCCTAGTGTACCTTCCTTCCTTAGCTTTTGAAAGACAATTTAATTGGTGACAAGAATGAGATTACTAGAGAACTAGCACTTTAGGGCTCTAATAATCACTCCCAATAAAATGTATAATTGGCAAGATCAAGCTATTAAAATAGCTATAGAGAGAAAGAAGCATTTATTGTTTCTCTCTTAGGGTTTAAACAAGCAATTTCATAATCTTAGACATGAAACAAGTAAATTTTACCACAAACATCCATAGCATGAATAAAAATGCATATTTTCCACTTAATTCACCAAGAATAATCAAGTCAAACCCTAGTTGAAGACCATTCCACCATGAAAAATGCCAAAATACACCACCATAAAGCTCTCCCAAGAGGTGCAGACTAGTTATTTCAGCCAATAACCCTTAAAAAGGGAAAAAATTTCAGACCACCACTTGTGTGATGATTTATGATGAAAATGAATGTCACTTTATGTCTATTTGTACAAAAATTATGACCTTTAATTATTTTGGGTCAAAATATCAGGGATGACCTGGCCAGTTTATTCAAAAATTACACTTTTACCAAAATAAATTCAATTTGCATCTAATTAGGCCTCCAAAGTTGATGTCATGCCCTCCTAGGATGACGTTGGGCCTCCAAAGGCCTAAAATTTTCCCACACATGCCAATAGCCTCATGAATGCCTCCAAGGTGACAACCCCAGCTAACAGGTGATGTCTAGGGCTGTAGAGGTGACTTCCAATGCCTTCCAAGGCCAACATTTAGGTGGGAGGAGAATGAAACCCTCGGTCTGGGTCTTCCATAGTGCCTCCAAAGGAAACATCCTTCTTTATTTTGGTGCAATCCTTCAGTCTCTTCTTACCCCTAGATGGGGTTTCAACATCTATCTGTGGGATTTGGGCCCCCATGAAGGTTTGGACTAATCATTCCCTCATGTGTACTTGTCCACCGGGAAAGGTCATGTAGCAACAACAAGTACACCCTCCAGGGGTTCATAAGTCATAGGGATCATAGCATGTAAATCAAATCCAATAAATAAATTACCCAAACATGTGCATCAAACCCACCTTAACCCCAAACAAATGCTCAAATACGTTATGCAATTTGACAAGTTAGGTTTTCACAAGGTCTCAGGCTGTCCTGTTGGGCTAACCTCTCTTAAGTTTTGGGTATTTCCCAGGTGGAGTCTAGTCCAAGTCATGTAAGTGTATGAGGTGACATGGGGTAAATATTTGGGTATGGGGTGCATGTCATAACATGGAAATGTAGAGTCTTACCTATGGGTGCCTTTGTGGAGAGAGATTTGCACCTTGTCATGGATGCAATTGTTTCCTAGCCCATTTATTTCCTTTTACTCTTAGCTTTATTTTCTTTTGATATTTTTCTCTTGTGCTACAAGGAAATAGTTGAGGGACATTGTCCTACCTTGATGACCATAGGTGATAGCATTATCCACAAACATTTCATGGAAATGAGAAGGCCAGCTCGTGATGAGACCCCCTTTCTCTTGGTTATTCCACCAAGATCCACTATCCTGGTTTAGTAACAAGATAGGTGGTAGTGTCATACCACTACATTCCCATGGTCATAATAGGTCAGCTCGTGATGAGACCTCCGATCCATCAACTAGTACCTTGAGTGTTTATGTTATCTTCTGGGTCCCCTTTTCTTGCTGAGAAGTTTTTCACTGCTTTCTCCATTAGGATATTTAGACACTTAAGAGTTAGTTAATATCTACTTGGTCTAATGTATCGTTAGGTAAAAGTGTGTTTTTTAGTGTGTTTCTTTAGTATGCATTAGTATGCATTTGTAGTTAGGAAATCCGACGGTCACGATATGTTCCTGACATAGAGTGATCTGACGGTTCATACTCTCCTTGATCTTAACAGCCATTGATCCATGGCTCAACACCTGATTGGTCCATGATCTCTATTTAAATAGCATGGAGGGTCATTTGTCGATGATCGATTGTGAGAAACTCTTGTAAAATCTCTCTATAATTTTTTTCTTTGCATTAATAAACTGCTCCAAGTGGCCGCATTGGTTGGGGTCGTGGATGTTTCCCCATAGGGGTTTTACCACGTGAAAACATTGGTGTGTTGATATTTGATCTGGTTATGTGAGTGGTTATTGAAGCTGTTCGTCCTCTGTTGGAATACATGTGTTGTCAAACATGGTATTAGAGCCTGTTTGAAGATCCACTCCTGTTGTAGATCGAGATCGTGAAGCTGAGTTTCCTCATCTCCATTTTCTATCATTTCTGTACATTTCTGGGTTGAGAGGACTGTTCCATTGCATCCGGAGCACTCTTTTCAGTCAGGAACACTTTTTGTTTCATTCGAAAAGTTTTTCGTTTTCCCAAGATACGACCATTACAGTCAGATCCGGAGGTATAAAGCCTGAATACACATTTTTTAAATTTCTGCAAAGTTTTATTTTCGTTTTATTTTGGTTTGATATTATTTGTTTCCGGGTTGCTACTCTTTTATATCTGTGTATGTTCTTTTCCCCACACCTTGTTCGATCTTGGAAAATCAGAAACATATAGGAAAAGGTGCATATTCTGGGTAAGCTAACCGAGATCTAACCCTTGTTGTCATGGAGAAGAGAAATTTTTTTCTTGTGTGAAAAGAGTTTTTTTTAGCACGCTCTCCAAGGCCATCTTCAACAACAACAACAACAAAAATCCTCCTTCTGAACATTACAATGTGTTTTGCTAGACCATTTGGTTAAAATTTGCCTTATTAAGTAAGTGGTCTTGAGTTCAGGTCTCTCTTTTGTTACCTTTTTTGAAAAAGTTCATGCTCAAATTATAAAGTGTATTTCACTTCAAGTATAAAAGTGAATCACTATAAGTAGCTTTAATATTTTATTTTAGAGTTATTTATTTTGCATGCAACTTTTCTGTTATAAAGTAACTTCATTGTAAAAGTGATCCCCACTTCTCTTTATAAAAGTGGGTCACTTCATAACGCAACTTACACTATCACGTGGTCATTTGGTTACCGTTTATGCCTTTTTTTTAAAAGGGCATAACTCTCACATTCGAAGTCTGTTTTCAGTGCTGTTTTTTTTTAAACCGCATTAATTTTCGAGTTCTTTCCATCCAGATCATCAGTTTTAGTTTTTAAAATCCATATTATCTACATATTTAATATGGATTCTACAAGTAATATTTTTCTTACCAACACCAACTACTTCCAATGGAAATCTCATATGGAATATTTATTAAGAAGTAAAGGCTTGTACTGGATTACCTTGGGAAAGGAAAAAGAACCCACTGATGATGATAAGAAATCCAAATGGGCTAATAGGAGTGATGAAGCACGTGGACTAATCAGAATGTCCATCTCTCCTGATTTAAGATACCACCTCCAATAAATTGATGACCTTGAAGAAGCTTGGGACAAGATTGAATCTGTGTTTGGTAAACTCAATATTATTTGAGCACAACAGTTAGAAAATCAAGTACTGACCTTGAGTCCAAGTGATTTTTCTTGCCTTGGAGACTATCTATCTAGGTTTAAAATACTCATAATTTTATGTGAAGAATGTAAGATAAAAATGGAGAAGAGTGTTGAATCTATCTTATTCTTTCTAAGCTAGGTAGTGCATATTCTGTGTTTGTATATACCTTTTATGCCATGAGAGAGGCTCTAGGGAAAGCTTATGAAAAACCCACTCTTGATTCCTTTTGTACTTCTTTGATTAGAGAGGAAGATAAGCTTGTACAACTTGGAGTGATCAACATTGCAGGTACCTCCAACAAAGCCTTAGTTTCCCAACAGAAAGATAAACCCAAGAATCCCAAGAAGAAAAATCCTTGCCACAACAACAAGCAATATAAGGGTCTCAAACCCACTCAGACAGTTTTTGCTCCGAATGGAGACAAAGGAGCAAAATATAAAAATAAGAAGATTGAAAGGCATTGCAACTTTTGTGATAAAGATGGTCATGATGAGTCCAAATGTTTCAAGAAGATGGCAGCTTTAGAAGCAGCGATGAAGAAGCACAACATCAATATTGATCCTACTTCTTCTTCTTCTTCTCATGGACATGCACTTTCTTCTTCTGGTTTCTCCTTCAACACACCTTCTACTTCTACTTTTGATAAGTGGCTTATTGATTTAGGAGTATATTATCATATGGCTAAGGATGGAGACATATTTTCTACTCTAAATGAATGTAACACCAATAAAATATTTGTTGGTGATGATAGATCTCTTAGTGTTGAAGGATCTGGAACAATACAAGTAGAAAATGGCCATTTCGATGATGTATTATGTGTTCCAAGTCTTTCTTGTAACCTTCTATCAATATATCAAATCACTCATTTAGGTGAAGGTAAAACTATAGAGTTTTCACCTCACCAAGTTGTAATCAAGGATTAAAAGATCCTAATCATGTTCTTGCAACTGGAATTGTTGATGATATTACCAGGTTGTACAAGTTTGACAACTTTGGGTCAACATTTTTTTCATCAGTTTTTGTTGCTCATAGCGATGACTTGAGCAAACTTTGGCATGAGCGGTTTGGTCATCTAAAATATCGCTCATTGCAGCAACTATGTAATCAACAGATGGTGACTGGTCTTCCTCTTGTTTCATGTAGAGATGGTGTTTGTGCCGGTTGTGTTCTCGACAAACATCATTAGGACAATTTTGAAAAACATGCCTCTTGGCACGCCTCGGGTCCTTTGCAGCTTGTTCACACTGATTTGTGTGGTTCACTTTCTTCTCCTTCTTTTTCTGGGTGCAATTATTTCTTAACTTTCATAGATGAATTTTCCATACGTACTTGGGTTTACTTCTTAAAACTTAAGAGCGACGTTTTTGAAATTTTTTTGGCCTACAAGGCCCTTGTAGAAAAGCAATATGGACATCAAATTAAAAGGTTAAGAATAGATAATGGAGGCGAATATGTGAAAAATAATTTTGAAAATTACTGCACTACACAGGGAATCCAAATGCAACACATTATTCCATATACACCACAAAAAAATGGCATTGCTGAGAGAAAGAACCACACATTAAAAGAAATGTCTAATTGTATGATCCAATCTAAGGGATTAAGTCTAAAGTATTGGGAGGAAGCCATCAACTATGAAAATTACATAGTAAATCGCATTCCCACAAAGGCTTTTAAAAATATAACAATAGAAGAAGCTTGTACTAAAATTAAACCAGATGTAAGTCACTTCCATGTATTTGGAAGTATAGCATGGGCTCACATTCCTGATGAGAAAAGGAAAGTATTGCAGCCTAAAAGTGAGAAGTGTATATTTGTTGGTTATTCTGAAGATGTCAAAGGTTACAGACTTCTTCAATCACATTATAATGAAATTATTATTAGAAGAGATTTTAAATTTGATGAAAATCTCTTGGCCCGTGAGCCTAATTCGACGTTTGTGCCTTCTTTGTCTTCTGAGCCTAATTCAACAGTTGTGCCTTCTTCAGCCTGCAAGACATCTTTGACATTTTTTACTTCTTCTAATCTTGTTTCTTTTTCAAATGATGATAGTGAGGATGAAAATCCACCTCCGCCTGCTCACCCTCCTCTAGATGAGTCCTTTGAACTTGAACCAGCACCAGTTCCATCGCTTCCTAGATGGGTCTGTTCAACACGAGAAGCAACTGGTGATCTTGTTGGTGATCCTTCAGATCAATGTTGGACACGTTCACAGTTCTAGCGAGCCTCTTCTCTTTTGGCTCAAGTTTCAGAAACTTGTGATCGAGAGACATTTGCAGAAGCTTAAGGTCATCTAGATTGGGATACAACAATGAATGAAGAGTATCGTTCTTTAATGGAAAATGATAGTTGGGATATTTTACCTCTTCAAAAAGGAAGAAAACTTGTCAGATGTAAATGGGTCTACAAAACTAAGTATGCATCAGATGGAAGTGTTTAAAGACACAAGGCTCGTTTAGTTGCCAAATTATTTTCCCAAGTTGAAGGAATTGACTATCATGAAACCTTTGCCCCTGTAGCCAAAATGAATTCCATCTGCTTTGTTCTTGCCCTTGCTGCCTCACATAAATGGGAGGTCCATGAGATGGATGTTAAATCTGCCTTCTTGCATGGAGATTTGCAAGAAGAAATCTACATGGAACAACCTCCTGGCTATGTCTAAAATGATTCTAGCCTTGTTTGACGCCTTAATAAATCTCTTTATGGTCTCAAGCAAGCTCCCCAAGCTTGGTATGCCAAAATGGACACCTTTCTTATTGCCACTGGATTCTCTAGATGCCATTCTGATCCTAATGTCTATACTAAGAAAGTAGGAAACCATCTTATAATCCTTGTCCTTTATGTTGATGACCTTATCCTTACTGGTAGTGACTCAAAACTTTTAAGCCATGTGAAAACCAACCTTAAGAAGAAATTTGAAATGACAGACTTAGGTTTTTTGCACTACTTCCCTGGCCTCTAAGTTTTGCAAACCAATGAAGGAATTTTTCTTTCCCAATCTAAGTATTCTTGTGACCTTATTCGTCGCTTTCACATGGACGATTGTAAACCAACCGCTTCTCCCTTCTAGTCTGGAGTCAAGCTTACTACCACCTGTACTTCTCCCGAAGTTGATGCCACCCTGTACCATCAGTTAGGTGGTAGCCTCTTATACTTGAATCATGGCCGTCCTGATCTTTCCTTTGATGTTTATCTTGTTGTCCGGTTTATGCAAACACCCCATGAAAGCCATTGGAAAGAAGCTAAAAGGATACTTTTCTATGTCTGTGGTATAGTTCAGTTCAGGATACACTATAGTTCAAGGGGGACTCCTATATTTGTTGGTTTCACTGATTCAGATTGGGCCGACGACCCTGATGATCAGAAGTCTACTGCAGGTTATGTTTTCAGCCTTGGTTCAGGACCCGTCACTTGGGCCTGTAAGAAACAACAGGCTATTGCACTTTCTTCAATAGAAGCATAGTATCGAGCAGTGGTAAATGCAAGTCAGGAAGCCTTGTGGCTTTGACAGATCCTTTCAAAGTTTGTATTCCAGCAGCAACATCTGACCAACCTTTGGTGCGACAATCAAAGTTCCATCAAGATCGCCAAAGACCCAGTTCAACATCAGCGTAGCAAACACATCGAGCTCCACATGCAATTCATTAGAAAGTTCATTCATGATCAAGTTATTGAAGTGCTCTTTTGTCCTACAAAAGATCAAGTTGCAGACATTTTCACAAAGTCTCTTACGGAATCAGAGTTCTCCAAACTTCAATCTATGTTAGGAGTTCAGGAATTTTTCATTAAGGGGGGATAGGCTCTAATGCCTCCTTCCTTCACCTATTGTGTCACTATTGTAAATCCTTCAATCCTATCCCAAGTTTTCCTTAAGGGGGGATGTTAGGATATTTAGACACTTAGGAGTTAAGATCTACTTGGTCTAATGTATCGTTAGGTAAAAGTGTGTTTTTTAGTGTGTTTCTTTAGTATGCATTAGTATGCATTTGTAGTTAGGAAATCTGACGATCATGATATGTTCCTAACATAGAGTGATCTGATGGTTCATACTCTCCTCGATCTTAATGACCATTGATCCATGGCTTAACACCCGATTGGTTCATGATCTCTATTTAAAGAGCATGGAGGGTCATTTGCTGATGATCGATTGTGAGAAACTCTCTTGTAAAATCTCTCTGTACTCTTTTTCTTTTCATTAATAAACTGCTCCAAGTGGCCGCGTTAGCTGGGGCCATGGATGTTTCCCCATAGGGGTTTTACCACGTGAAAACATCGATGTGTTGATATTTGATCTGGTTATGTGAGTGGTTACTAAAGGTATTCGTCCTCTGTTGGAATACCTGTGTTGTCGAACATTCTCAGGGATCCTTGGGTGAAGCATCTTGAAGGTTTCAAAATTGTCTTTTAACTCTTGCCAACTACTTTTACCCTATGGGCCTTTAGCCCCTTCTTTCCACGAGATAAGGTATAACCCTTCCTTGTGTAGCCAATCCCAATGCCCAAGAAAGGATATGGGAGATGGAAGGAATTAAAATGGAAAGTGATAAGTATGGAAGGAAAGGACGATGAATTTTCACAGATCCACCCAGTAGCAACCCATCCTAAAGGGAAATCAACTTACTAGGGCACCGTGTCACCCTTCCAGGTTTGAACGAGGCAAAGAGAATAATTTGCAAGAAAATGTCATAAAATGGAGAATGATATGATACAACATGTTCAAGTGCTTCAAAAATCAGAGTGATACATACCATGATACCCAGAATCATTACCTCATGAAGCAAGACTCATTGCTACTTCAAGACTAGGTTGGTGTGATGGATACTGCTACTGGTGATATGTGGATTGCATTGAAGAAAAGAGGGGCCCTCTAGGTCCATGCTCAAGTCAGTTGGCTCTCGTTACTCCATGTCTAGGACCTGTGGGCCTCAATACATGATCTCCTTAGTTATCCCTAGGCTACGAGATAACATCTGGCTCCAACTCGGGGAGATGTGCTCACCATAGAGCGCATGAGAACCTCAATATCTCTGGTATGACATGTGCCTACCAAATTTCAACAAAAGACATTAGTAATCCCAAGGGTGGTGATATCACCCCTTGTCCATATATGATAAAATAAACAAATAAAATCATCTCTAGTCTAACATATGATTATGAGAATACATATATACATAATTAAACAAGACAATATGAAAGTTGCAACTACAACTATGCTAACATGATATACAATGGTATGTACAATGGATGCAAAATGCCTACCTATTCTAACTTACCTGTAATTACCTGTCATGTTTTCGGTGGGAAGTAATGCTTGATGTGGATAACATTCACATGTAGTTTCAAAGCCTTTCCCTCAAGCATTGTTAAATTAAAATAGTTTTTTCCTACTTGAATTGCAATCTTGTAAGGACCTGTCCATAATCTGTCTGACTTCTTGTGCATACTAGGTTTCTCTCTTCTTTTGTCCCATAATAACACTAGATCCCATTCTTTGAAATCCTCTCCTTTTCTTTGTGATCAAATTTTTTCTTAACCTTCTCTTGACTTCTTGTCATTTAGTTCAAAGCAATCCTCCTAGATTCATCTAATTCCACCAACTGGTCAATTCATCCTTGGAGTGCTTTTTCTTCTGTGGTGTATTGTTGGGCGAAGTGGAGGATGGGAATTTCTAGATTCACAGGTAGTTTAGCCTCCAACCCATATACTAGTTCAAACTAGTTTTTTCCTATTGAAGTATTTGTTGTTATACAATCTTCCCACATGGCGTACTTGATCTTGATATCCCAGGCCTTCTTATTCTCTCCCATAACCTTCTTGATTATAATCATGAGATTCTTGTTACTTGAATCTCCCAAACCATTCCCCTGGCAATAGTATTTTGATGAGTGGGATAGAATGATGCCATATTTGAAACAAAATTCTGCTAAAGCAAGGGAGCTAAAGGCTTTGGCATTGTCAGTGGTGATTTTGGCGGATGCTCCAAATCTTGTTATGATTCTTTCTTCCAAGAAGTTCATGACCACATCTTTAGTATCCTTCTTTGTAGGAACAACTTCTACCCATCTAGTGAAATAATTTGTGGTGGTCAAAATCCATCGGTAACCATTACTTGAATTATCCTTAAATTCACCAATAAAATCCAAACCCCATTGTTGAAAAGGGGTTTCTACAATGACATGCCTTAGAGGTTGTGCAGGGAGTTTTTGTTTTCCTGCAAAGTATTGACAGGGTTTGCATGAGCGGACATATCGGTGAGTATCTGTGAACAGTGTTGGCCAGTAATATCCAGCTCTCAAAATCTGGTGAACAATAGTATGGGCAACAAAGTGCCCCTCACAATACCCCGAGTGTAGCTCCTTCAAAAAATTGTTAGCCTTATCTATGTTCACACATATAAGGAGAACTCCATATGGGTTTTTCCAACCTAAACCATCTTTTGTTAAATAGTACTTCATAGCTTTGAGTCTTAGAGCCCTTCTTTTATAGTTTATCAGGTGGTCTAGGCAAGACAAGTTTTTAAGGTAGTATATTATGTCGGAATACCATTCATCATGTTCTAGTTCACTTACCACCATATTCACTTGCTCGGTTTCTCCCATTTGTATGGCTTCTTCATTTATTTCAGTCAACATCTGAGCTAGCCCTTGTCCCTTTATGATCTCTATGGGTTTTATCTCTAAGTCATATTCTTGGATTTTGGAAACCCACTTACCCCTAGTGCCCATGAAATCTTGTTGTGACAAAACATGTTTTACCGTCGGGTATGGGACATAATCCTTAATATTGTTATAGCCAATGTAAACTCTAAAGTGATTGATGGATTTAATTAGGGTGTAAGCCTATTTTTCAGTAATTGAATAATTCAATTCTGAATCCCTAAGGACTTTTCTCATGAATGCAATAGGGTGCTCATGATCATCAACATCTTTTTGCAACAAGACACCTGCAATGGTATCTTGAGAAGCAAATGAGAATATCATGAAATCACGTGAATAATCATGGCTAACCAATACCGGGGCTTGGGAAATGGCATTCTTTATGTCTTTAGAGAATCGTAGACTCTTGTCATCCCATCTGAATGCCACATATTTCTTAAGAAAGACACTCATGGGTTTTACTCTCTCACAAAATTTGGAACAAATATTCAAATAAAGTTTATCTTTCCAAAGAATGATTAAAGGCTTTTTTTATTAGTAGGGGGGCGTACATTCTTTATAGATTGGATTGTTTCTGGATCAACACAAATCCCCCCTTCTGATACTATGTTCCCTAATAAATTTCCTTCGTCTATCCCAAAAATAGACTTTTTAAGGTGTAGGAAATTGTTGTTGTTGTTGTAACTACTGTTGCAGCCATCATTGCAGCCCCTTAACAACCCTCAAATTGTTTATAACACCACCCAACACTTGTACTAGTAAAACTACTATCATTATATGCTAAAGTGTTTGTTTAAATTTCCTAATTTAAGTACTTTATGAAGTGATTTTGTTGCTGCCATAATTATCATTTTACTATTGTTACAAGTGTTTTGACAGCCTATTGAAGTCATTTATTGACTTGTTTTAAATCTTGAAATTGTGAGTGACAAAGTATTATCAAATTGCAAAGTCTTTATATCATTTGTTGCCATCATACCTTGCAATTTCTAGACATATTTGTTGCTCCTATACATTTCATCTTTTAGTGGTTCAGTAGCATATTTATATCTTGAAGTTATTGATTTGAAATTAATATCATTGCTTGTTGCTAACATTTGTTTTTTTATTGATAAAGGGCAGGTACCATTCATTCACTTTTCCTTTTTCCCCCTTAAACTTTACCAAGTGATTTGTTTCCTCAAGTGACCTAGAGAGAGGGGTGGGTTTTACCTGGTCTTTTTACCCTTCATCAACCAACTAGGTCTGGGGACATCTCCTTTGGAGTGATTTTCTTATCCTCCTAAATAGAAATAGGTATCCTATTGGGTGGAAATGATAGGACTACCTTTGTGTTACGTCAATCTAGGCCTACTTGTCATTAGGCTTTGGGCAAGTATAGATTGTGCGATAACATGATCAATAGATATGCATTGTCCTACAGACTGGGAAACACTTTCAAATCTTGGTTGTTTATGCATAGGTTCCTCAACATGCTCTCCAATATTTCCAACATTTGGATATTTTTTCACTACACTTGATCCAAAAGTTTCAATTTCCAATTTGTCTAGTTTCTTCTTGATGGCTATAGTCATTGTTTCCATTGTCCATTTTTTCTCTTACTTTGGATTTAACGGGTGACATTTACTACCAAAAAACTCAAAAGGATATCCAATGACTCCATCACCCACAATTTCATGATGGATTTTAGAAAATGTAGAATATTTTCAACACCTAATTATGCCAATGACAAAAAATCCCTTCACTAGCTACAATTTCATATCCCAAAGCCATATGCATTTCCATCCATATGTACCTTTTAGTAAATTAAGAAAAATAAGTATACCGACAGTTAAGACAATGTAAATTTAAATTGACATGTAGATGTAACAAATTTATAACTACCTATAAATTTATGGGATTAAGAAGAAAATTTCAACCTAAATGCTTGAAATACTAGACATTGGTTGCACTCAAATATTATATTTAAACCATGATTTTACTCATCCCTTTCAAACTTGAAATAAAATCCAAGTCTAAATACTGAATATGGTATTACCTCTTATATAAATAAATGATAGAGTCCTTTCATTTATTGTTCATTCATCATTCTGTGTTAGAGATGTATACATAAAGATAAGGATGGCCTACAAACTTATACTTGGATTCATGGCGTAAAGTTGTATATGTAACTTCTTCCTGGCATTATTTTGTTGGGTAGTAATATTAATCATGTTCTATTCAAATGCTTGAACCTATCGCGTTGATGAAGGTTGCACATAGTTAATGCCAACATGTTGTTGAGCCTGTAATGGCATGGCGCTAGCTTGCATAGGACTAGGGAATAGGTAGTATGGGTTACCTTGTGGTGGGTTCCCATATTGATTATAGAACATAGATGAGTCTCCATTTCAATTATGACTATTGCAAAAGGGTTCATGGATATGCAGGGAAACCCAGATACCTAGAGGTGTCATGTGGTTCCTGAGATATACTAGATTGTTCCCCCCAACCATTGGGGGAGGGGGGATGTCATGTACTACTAGATGCATATGATGATCCAATAGTATGTTTATATGAGGGAAAAAGTTGGGGAAATGAGGGGAAAAATATATTTGAGGAAGAAATCCAAGAGGCGTGCCGTCACAATATTTTCAACTCATTTCCTCATGTTGCAATCTCTCCTTTCCCAAGCATATAACTTGCAAAAAATGTTTTCAAGTGATAGAGTAGTTGAGTATGGGCATATCTAGGAGATCATTGATAAAAATATGGAACAATCATCTCCATTTCCCTATACATGCAATAGAGGTGCTCTTGGTACTCGTGGGGTAGGGTCACCACTAGGACACAATATCATCAAAGGGGTATTTACTGGTAATTGGGTCGTGTTAAACATGGTTGGAAGAGATTCCATGGTTGGGTTTGTTTTTTTTCCTTTTTCTTGGAATTGTTTTGTTGGGTTGTAGGGTTAACCATGTTTAGTTGTTCAAATGCTTGAACTTCCTGGATCGACGAATGTTGGACAAAGTTAACACCAACCCGTTGGACCAAAGAATGTTGGACAAAGTTAACACCAACATGTTTTTGTGTTGGTGGTGGCATGGAATTAGGTGGTTGGGAAATAGGGAAAGGATAATATGGGTTACTCTACTAGGGAGGCCCATAGGAATTGTATTATGTGGAGGTTCCTCTGCTACAACTTGGGTTGCATGTGTTGAACTAATGCTTATACTAAGAGGGGTTGGGGTAAATCAATATGAAATACTTTTTACTTTGTTTAACCATTCATCAATCATTCATTATCCAAGAAACATTAATCACATAATCATAATGCATAAATTTTAACATGGAAAACCCAATCGAAAGAAAACCATAAACGTATCTTTATAAATGTCTGTAGGCACCAACCTACTATTACAAATATTGTAGAAACCAACCTATAGGAGACACTAATATCCTTAAATGGGCCCCATCTTAGCAATATGTTGGCACCAACCTACTAGAGACACCGATCTCCTCAACTGAGCACCAACTCAATAAGATGTAGGCACCAACCTACTGGAGACACCAATCTCCTCAACTAAGCACTAAATCAATAAGATATGTGTAGAAACCAATCCAATATCTTCATACACAGAGTGCTTCTGAGTTCACTTTCATGCTTCATTCCATAGACAATCTTTCAAACCATAGCAAGACTCATAGCATCATTCCTAGAATATAATCTTTGACGACAACATCCAGTAAGGGAAACATCCACTGACGACAACATCCAACTAATGACAACATCCATTGATGAAAACATCCACTGACGAAAACATCACAACCTTGAAACAATGCACACAACAACATCAAATACCTTCAATCCTTCATAGCACACCTTGAGAATAAGAAAGACCTCAAGAAAATCACTTAGACTTCTCTCCCACACCAGAAAGACACCCCAACACCTTTAGTGCACCTCAAATCATTTTTCCATGCCTCAAACTTTATTTCTTGCTTGGTTACGCTACAAATGAAAAAATATATCTTGTATTTACAGTAATTGTATCCCCACTTTCAAGGCCGACCTGTAAAGACTGGCTAAGTTGACCTCAATTTTCTAGTTGGGTTGTCAGACGAAAAAAAATCATATCTCCTCATTCCTATGGAATTAGAAGGAATTCCATATATGATTGGAAAGGTCTTGGAATAATGTTTCCAAACATATAACTTGTGCTCCCATTTGAGCTAGGTATGTAGGGTAAAAATTCCTTTAAATATAGGGAATCCAAAATGATCATAAAAAATCTAAAAGTAATAGTTTCAACAATCTCCATCTTGCAATCTTTATATTGGACATTTGTAAGCTTGTAATATTTATCTTGTACATATGTATGCTCCCATTGTATTTGAAATCAATGACAACAACATTTCCAACATCATGAAGATCCATGCATATTTATAGGAATATGCATACCTGCCTAGGGTAAAGGATTCATGGGATGCACAAGGTTGTACCCCCAAACTTTTGGAGGAGAGGGGGCGAGGAATGTGATATTTTGTACATAGGGTGTTCCCACACATTAGCTTAAAGTAAAATGTTGGGTAGGCTGGCATATTTTCCGCGTGGGGGAATAAAGTAAAAGCATGTGCCCTAAAGACTTAATGTTCCTCCTCTCACAATCACTGAGCCTTCCAATATCTCTCAATAATGGGGCATGAACCCACCAGAAGAGAAGCTATTGAAGTTATGAAATATCATTTATAATGAGAGCCATAGGGTGCATATCCCAGAAGGACTGATGATAGTTCCCAATAGCCGTTCAAAATATGACCTAGGTGGAATTGCAACCCACAACCGCCACCTCTGTAGAAATCCTAGTTTTTGGCCACTAAATTATCTCCTTCAAGTGCAACAGGGGACTCTCGACCTCAAAAAGTGTTGACGGCCCAAGAAACCTCACAAGAGTTGGGTGGCTCAAGAAGGCTCATGTAGAACAACTAGATCTTGGCGTCACCCCTTCACATGTATCCCCCTTCCTTATGGTGTAGGAACACTTGAATTAAAGTATTTGAAGTACCCTAAACAATAAACTCTATGTTTTGAATGAGAATTGATAACGAGAGATTATTTGGATACCTACCGCCAAAATCTTAACCTGAACTAAAATTTAGTTTTTTGACCTCTCAAGGGAGGATTTTAGTAGGTTCTTAGAATTGTATTTAAAAAGTTTTTGAAATCACATGAACCAATCTCATTGCTTAAGGGTGTGATGAAGGTTTGTAAATTTTAGGATTATTAGACTGCATATTCTTCTTCAGTAGGTAGAAGGTTTAAACCAAGAAACTAGGTATCAACATATGACAACTTTTTTCGACCTTTTGAAAATGATTGGTTTCTTCCAATCATAGAAAGAAAAAAGAAAAAAACATCTGAAATGTGAATGCCTTTTAAAACAATGAAAGGTCAAAATGAACATGGAAAATGTTGTTTTTTCATTGTAATGACTTGTATGTTAATGATACCACATAGGCCTTTCCAAAGAAAACAATTTTTCAGGGAAATGTGGCACTTACATTGTTCAATATCACAAAAAATCATGCGACCAAATTTGACAATCCTATGGAAATCCTTGTCACTGCAAAAGGTAATAACAAATTTTAGTCTAAATTCTCTCTGCCAAGAACATCTATATACAATATAAACACAATAGTTTTAAGAATTTCTTCTATGACTTCATGCTGGAAGGAACCTTCCCATAAAATAATTAATGTTAATTTATGATAAAAATATCACCAACAAAATGCTCATTTGAATTTTGGCAATTAAAAGTTTCTCGTGAGACCCTTTTTATTGTGCTGCAAAAAGTAGACAATGAATTTGTTTATGGGGTAAGGAGTTGCAAGTGGCAAAGCATTTAAGCATGTATGGAAACTTAGTGGTGTATGAAAACTTATGGTAGAATCTTGCCTTGTATGTAGAATCATTTAAGCAATTTTCATCATCTACATACAAGGCAATGATATCTTTTAGTAAGTCAGTTAAAAAAAAAGAACTCTGCCAATTGGAAAACAATTCCACATAAATATTCATAAACATTGCTAGATCAAAAAGTGATTATTGAAATGGGAACCCTATGTCAAGGATGTCAAAAGGGAATCCATATGAAAGTTTACCAAAATACAAATCCCACATTGCTCTTGTAGTGGAGCTAGTTTATTGTCCATATATTCTAATGAAAAACATGGTGGCAGAGTGGAACTCCTACTATTACAATCACAATGCTACTTAGTATAATAACAATTTTCTTTGAAATTTTTCTAGCACAACAAATTCTAGCATTTGCTTTTACCTAGTATGATCTACATGAACTTTTAAGATTAATTTCCACATATGTAAAATTTGGTTCATTTAAATATGTTTCCAATTGAAATTATTATCTATTTTCTATCAACATCTTGTGCCTAGAGTTGTAATATTCAAATTGTTGCTATTAATTTGTTGTAAAATATTAAATGTGTCTTCCATATCGCTCTTAAAACCCTATCAATGACAATAAAGTGTATTTTGTAGCATATTTCCATATCAAATTTGAAATGTGAAACTACCATCTAGATAAATAATATTGCTACTTTAAGGTCATAAGAGTAGCTATAAAGCTATTAGATTATTTTCATATCACAATTAGTTGAAATTGTTATCTAGAACTATAACTAGATGTTAGAATAGTAAAACAATAAGCAATTGTTGTTTTAAAGAAACAATAAATTTTATGTTGGTTTGTTAGCTGGTGTAAAATTAGACACATAATAACAACATAAAAGATCCAAATAACAACAAAAACCATATTAGATTAAAATCACAAATACTAGGTTTCAATTTAGACTCATACTACTAAGCAATATTAATAGATGCAGTTCCTTTGGGACCATAAAAATGATAATAAAGATATCGACGAATTTTCATGTCACAATTGATTAGAATCTCCAACCACAATTATATGGAAACTGTTAGAATAATAAAAGAATAAGCAATTATTGTTTGGAACAACGAAAAAATATGTTATGATTTGATTGTTTTTATAAAACTACACACATAACAACAACATCAAGGGTCCAAATAATAATAAGAATCACATTATATCAATTCCAGAAACATTGAGTTTTAGTCTAGGCTCATAACCTCAAATGAACCTTCATGACAATCATACAAATCAATGTTCAAAGATTCATAGCATGAATGGAATTTACAACATGCATCAATATGGCTTGTAACCACTTTGATTTTATACCATGGGATCATGTATCATCATATGGATTGTAACCACTTTGTTTTTATATCATAGGATCATGTATCATTGGATATTTTTTTTTATAGAAAATCCCTTTCACTATGATTGAATTAGAAACACAAATTATGGAGGGTGCCATGAAATGATAATATTTGATCTGAATTCATTTGTTCAAATAAATCAAAACTTGTATACGTTATCCTTGCTAGTGACATACATCTTGTATAATTTTCTTTTCTACTACTAAATTATTCTTACAAGCTTTTTCATTATTGTGAAGTCTTGTAGTTTGTTTTGGATGTTTGTGTCCTCACTACTAGGACATGATATCATCAAAGGGGTATTTACTAGTAATTGGGTGGTGTTCGACGTGATCAGATTAGAGTCCCTGGTTGGGTTTTTTTTTTCCTTCTTCTTGGAATTGTTCTTCTTGGTTGTAGGGTTAACCATGTTCAGTTTTTCAAATGCTTGAACTTCCTGGATCAACGAATGTTGGACAAAGTTAACACCGACCTCCTAGACAGAAGAATGTTGGACAAAGTTAACACCAACCTATTGTTGTGTTGTTAGTGGCATGGAATTAGGTGGTGGGGAACTAGGGAAAGGATAATATGGGTTATGCACTCTGCTAGGGAGGCCCATAGATATTGTATGATGTGGAGGTTCCTTCGCTGCAACTTGGGTTGCATGTGTTGAACTGATGCTTATATTGAGAGTGGGTGGGGTGAATCAGTATACGATACTTTTTAATTTGTTTAACCATTCATCAATCATTCATTAGCTAAGAAACAATAATCACATAATCATAATTCATAAAGTTTAACATGGAAAACCTAATCAAAAGAAAACCATAAACTTGTCTTTATAAATGTCTGTAGGCACCAACCTACTGTTACAAAAATTGTAGAAACCAACCTATATGAGACACTAATATCCTTAAATGGGACCCAACTCAGCAACATGTAGGCACCAACCTACTAGAGACACCAATCTCCTCAACTAAGCACCAGCTCAATAAGATGTAGGCACCAACCTACTGGAGACACCAATCTCCTCAATTGAGCACTAAATCAATAAGATATGTGTAGACACCAATCCAATATCTTCATACACAGAGTGCATATGATTTCACCTGCATGCTTCATTCCATAGACAATCTTTCAAACCATAGCAAGTATCATAGAATCATTCCTAGAATGTAATCATTGATGGAAACATCCACTGAGGGAAACATCCACTGATGACAACATCCACTGATGACAACATCCACTAACGATAACATCCATTGATGAAAACATCCAATGATGACAACATCACAACCTCAAAACAATGCACACAACAACATCACATACCTTCAATCCTTCATAGCACACCTTGAGAATAATAAAGACCTCAAGAAAATCACTTAGACTTCTCTCGCGCACCGAAAAGACACCCCAACACCTTTAGCGCACCTCAAATAACTTTTTCACACCTCAAACTTGATCTCTTGCTTGGTTTCTCTACAAATGAAAAATATATCATGTATTTATAGTAATTTTATCCCCACTTTCAAGGCCGACCTATAAAGACTCGTCGAGTTGACCTCAATTTTCAGGTTGGGTTGTCAAACAGAAAAAATCATTTCTTCTCATTCCTATGGAGTTAGACGGAATTCCATATATCGTCGGAAAGGTCTTGGAATAATTTTTCCAACCATATAACATTTTCTCCCATTTGAGCTATGTATGTAGGGTAAAAATGCCTTTAAATATATGGCATCCAAAATGATCATCAAAAATCCAAAAATAATACTTTCAACAATCTCCATCTCACAATATTTATATTGGACATTTGTAGGCTTGTAATATTTATGTTGGACATATGTAGGTTCCCCTTGTCTTTGAAATCAATGAAAACAACATTTCCAACATCATGAAGATCCATGCATATTTATAGGAATATGCATACTTGCCTAGGGTAAATGATTCATAGGATGCACAAGATTGTACCCCCCAACTCTTGGAGGAGAGGGGGTAGGGAATGTGATATTTTGTACATAGGGTAGGTTGGCATATTTTCCAGGTGGGGAAATAAAGTAAAAGCATGTGCCCTAAATACTTAACATCCCTCCTCTCACAATCTTTGGGCCTTCCAATATTTCTCAACAATGGGGCATGAACCCACCGGAAGAGAGGTTATTGAAGTTATGAAAGATCATTTATAATGAGAGGCAGAGGGTGCATATATCAAAAGGACTGATGATATTTCCCAATATCCATTCAAAATCTGGCGTAGGTGTAATTGCAACCCACAACCGTCATCTCTGTAGAAATCCTATTTTTTGGCCACTATCTTACCTCCTTCAAGTGCAACAAGGGACTCTCGACCTCAAATATCTGTCACAAGCCAAGAAACCTCACAAGAGTTGGGTGGCTCAAGAAGGATTGCATAGAACAACCAGACCTCGGTGTCACCCCTTCACAAGTATCCCCCTTCCTTATGGTGTAGGAACACTTGAAGTAAAGGATTTGAAGTACCCTAAACAATCAACTCTATGTTTTGAATGAGAATTGATAACGAGATATTATTTGGATACATACCATCAAAATCTTAACCTGAACTAAAATTTAGTTTTTTGACCTCTCAAGGGAGGATTTTAGTAGGTTCTTAGAATTGTATTTAAATTTTTTTTGAAATCACATGAACCAATCTCATTGCTTAAGGGTGTGATGAAGGTTTGTAAAGTTTAGGATTATTAGACTGCATATTCTTCTTCAGTAGGTAGAAGGTTTAAACCAAGAAACTAGGTATCAACATATGACAACTTTTTTCGACCTTTTGAAAATGATTGGTTTCTTCCCATCACAGAAAAAAAAACAAGCAACATCTGAAATGTGAATGCCTTTTAAAACAATGAAAGGTCAAAATGAACATGGAATTTTTATTTTTTTCATTGTAATGACTTGTATGTTAATTATACCACATAGTCGTTTCAAAAGAAAACAATTTTTCAGGGAAATGTGGCACTTACATTGTTCAATATCACAAAAAAAATTGTAACAAAATTTGACAAGCCTATGGGAATCATCGTTGCTGCAAAAGGTAATAACAAATGTTAGTCTAAATTCTCTCTGCCAAGCACATCTATATACAATATAAGCACAATAGTTGTAAGAATTTCTTCTATGACTTCATGCTAGAAGAAACTTTCGCATAAAATAATTAATGTTAATTTATGATAAACATATCACCAACAAAATGATAATTTGACTTTTGGCAATTAAAAGTTTCTCATGAGACACTTTTTATTGTGTTGCAAAAAGTAGGCAATGAATTTGTTTGTGGGGTAAGGAGTTGCAAGTGGCAAAGCATTTAGGCATGTATGTAAACTTAGTGATGTATGGAAACTTATGGTAGAATTTTTCCTTGTATGTAGAATCATTTAAGAAATTTTCATCATCTACATGCAAGGCAATGATATCTTTTAGTAAGTCATTTAAAAAAAAAGAACTCTGCCAATTGGAAAACTATTCCACATAAATATTCATAAACACCGCTAGATCAAAAAGTGATTATTGAAATGAGAATCCTATGTCAAGGATGTCAAAAGGGAATCTATATGAAACTTTACCAAAATAGAATTCCCACATTGCTCTTGTAGTGGGGATAGTTTATTGTCCATATATTCTAATGTCAGAAATGGTGGCGAAGTGGAACTCCTACTATTGCAATCACAATGCTACTGAGTATAATAACATTTTTCTTTGAAATGTTTCTAGCACAACAAATTATAACATTTGTTTTTACCTAGTATGATCTACATGAACTTTTAAGATTAATTTCCACATYTGTAAAATTTKGTTCATTTAAATATGTTKYCAATTGAAATTAWTATCTATTTTCTATCAACATCTTGTGCCTARTTGTAATATTCAAATTGTTGTTATTAATYTGTTGTAAAATAWTAMATTTGTCYTCCATATCCCTCTTAAAACCCTATCAACGACAATACAGTGTATTTTGTAACATGTTTCCATATCAAATTTGAAATATGAAACTACCATCTAGATAAATAATATTGTTACTTTAAGCTCATAAGAGTAGAAATAAAGCTATCAACATATTTTCATATCACAATTAGTTGAAATTGCTATCTAGAACTATAACTAGATGTTAGAATAGTAAAACAATAAGCAATTGTTGTTTTAAAGCAACAAGAAAGTTTTTGTTGGGTTGTTAGCTGGTGTAAAATTAGACACATAACAAAAACTTCAAAGATCCAAATAATAACAAAAACCATATTAGATTAAAATTACAAATACTAGGTTTCAATTTAGGCTCATAACTACTAAGCAATATTAATATCTGCAGTTCCTTTAGGACCATAAAAATGATAATAAAGAGATCGACATATTTTCATGTCACAATTGATTAGAATCTCCATCCACAATTATATGGCAACTGTTAGAATAATAAAAGAATAAGCAATTATTGTTTGGAACACCGAAAAAATATGTTATGCTTTGATTGTTGTTATGAAACTACACACATAACAACAACATCAAGGGTCCAAATAAGAAGAAGGATCACATTATATCAATTCCAGAAACATTGAGTTTTAGTCTAGGCTCATAACCGCAAATGGACCTTCATGACAATCATACAAATCAATGTTCAAAGATTCATAGCATGAATGGAATTTACAACATGCATCAATATGGCTTGTAACCACTTTGATTTTATACCATGGGATCATGTATCATCATATGGCTTGTAACCACTTTGTTTTTATATCACAAGATCATGTATCAATGGATATCTATTTTTATAGAAAATACCTTTCACTATGATTGAAGTAGAAAAACAAATTATGGAGGGTGCCATGAAATGCTAATATTTGATCCAAATTCATTTGTTCAAATAAATCAAGACTTCTATACATTATCCTTTCTAGTGACATACATCTTGTATAATTTTCTTTTCTACTTCTAAATTATTCATTATTTTGAAGTCTTCTAGTTTGTTTTGGATGTTTGCGTCCTCATATGTAACTTAGAATTTACAAATCTCCTGGACTGTACCAAGGTTGACTCTAGTGATTACTTTTGGTTAAATTATTTTGTGTTCTTTTAAGATGGTATCTTGCAGTCATGAAATGAGTTTTGACAAAATTGTGCTCATAGGGACGTCAATGTCCTTCCAAAGTTTTTACTCATGATTTTAAGATGAAAAATATTCTTATCAATTTTGATTATAATCTAAAAATATGTGAATGTGGACTTATTCAGACAAAAAAATGTATATCTACAGACTGTTCATCTCTGTTCATCATGTCGTTGTGGTGGGAATCACCTAAAAATATTATTTTCAATGATGAGTCCAATAATTATCAACTGAGTGCATCTCTACATAGTTGTTAGGCCAAACACCTATCTTCCCTATTGGTAACTTTCTCGATCAATTGAAGATAATTATAATCACAAATAGAAACCCAAAAGTTGATTACCTTAACTTTTAAGGATCCAGATTGTCTTCTCACAATTGGAAACCCAAGCGAGGCTTCTTTTTCACCCTTCAGGAAAATGCAGATGATCTTCCTTATGCTAAAAAATATGCAGGTACAAAGTCCCAATCACATATGCTAGCAACAAGCGGTTCTATTGTGATATATGATATTTATAATGAGAACAACTTCAATGGAATTGAATTGAGTTATGAAATAGCAGAGGCACTACGATTTATGAGAAATAAAGGAAAGTGTAATAGGGAGGGCATGCATGTTGCTAAAGGTGGTCTATCGATGGCTATAAAATGAAACTACTTCAAAAATCTATTCAATTTGGTAACAAATATCCCACAGGTTGTATATCATGATCACTATTCACAAACATAATGAAATATAATATTTTATAAACATAATGGAGAGAGAATAAACAATTAGTGTCATTCTTGTTCTATATCATTTTCATGCACTCCTAGCATAATCTATGTAGGAGATAAAAATATGTTAATATGTCATTCCATGTAGAAAAAAATGTATAGTTACAAGAGTCATGTACAAGTATGGATAAAACATCCAAACTCAAAAGGTATTTGACATAACACACCAATGTTCAAAACTAGCATCCAAATCTAAACACTAATCTGGACATTCTTAAATGTATGTTTGGATGCTTAAAAGGACTAGATAAACATGAACACAATTATAAGATAAGAAAAGACCTCAATAATGTAGACATTTGTGGATGTTAATTGTCTTTATGAATATATAATACATTCGTTGATGTTAATTTTGAATCTACTTGGCCTTCATCCTAAAGTTCCCATTTATAATTCTACAAATCACCAACAAATTCCATGGCGGTATTGTGCATAACAAATTAAGTTTGATGAGTAAATATATTTGATTAAAGAGTCAAACAAAATTCCTTTTACAAGTGCTTAAATGTGCATTTAGGATTATTAAAAAAGAGGGTGTTATTTCATTTAAAAATATGTTCTAGAACTAGTGGTTTTTCCCAATTTTGGGTATATATCTATAGTAAGGACGTTGTTGTTTCTCCCTTATCAAGTATCGGGAGAAATATTCCTTCTGGAAGAGGACATAAGGAGTTGGAACATCAAGCATTGATGGTTCATTACACTTATCCTATATTCAATCGTTCGAGCGATCGACCAATATCTAGATACAGACGTTTGGGTGATCGACCAACATCTTGATATAGTCGGTTGGGTGATCAACCATAACTCTACATCAGTCGGTCGAGTAGTTAACATGCCTGTCAGTTGGACAATCGACCAACTGTTGAATTTAGTTGAGCACTATATTGACCAACCCAACAATCAACCATGAGTTGCATGGATATCCGATCGGGTTGAGCATCCTTGTCGAGTCAAATCAACAACATGGATTTGGTGGAGTCAACTCTAACAACCGATGGTTACATGTGGACACGATCTTCCATATTGTATGGAATATGGTTAGATATTGAGGCTATAAATAACAGACCCATTGGGTCATTATCATCATGGAGATCAAGAAATGAAACACATAGATAATGTGGATCAAGGTGTGCAATATGCATTGTGATGTTCTGATCACAATGCACTCTTCTTAAGTGTTGTAATGGTGTCTTTAGACACCACCTTTCTCTTCAAAAAAAATATTCCTTCTTCAATTATCAACATAATTGTATGTATGTTTTGTTACATGTTCCACCCTTTTCCAACATGGTATCAGATCCAATGGTGTAAAACCTCGACCTGTTACCCAAAAACCTTGTTGAGTCGGATCTGTTGTGTGATTGACTATGGGATGTCATTTGCTGATTGGAACCTTTGAAACCGGAATTATGTCTAGATATTGAAGATGGCTTCGAATATTGATCCTATTTTTCTGAACGGATCAAATTATGCAGTATGGGAACTAGATACGGAAACATTGTTGAAGAGTAAAGGATTGTGGTGGTATATGAAGGTTTTGATTCTAGATCCAATAGACAACTAGGCAAAGATGATTATTGATGGAAACAAGGATGAGGTTGTAGGGGTCATCACGACCTATATCTCACGAGAGATTTGATTTCACTCCAGTGGAATTCACTTCCCTCATCAAGTCTAGAAGAAGTTGAATTCATTGCTTGACCAAGCCGATGAGAGCCATATCATGCAGTTGGAGAAAGAGTTGATATCTCTCGATCCTCATCCTTTTGACATAGTGGATGACTATTTGGTGTGTGTTAAAGAACTTCAATTGAAATTGGGCGAATGTGGAAATAATTATGAGAAGAAGAATGAACAAATCATCGAGTTGGTCCTGATGAATTTGAGAACACCATTCGACGTGTTTGTTTCGAATTTCCACACCAACTAGCAAGCACGCAAGGAAGATGGTAAGGATTACACCTTTGAAGCTTTCTATGGTATTTTAATTATTGATCAACACATGCTGATGAAGAAGGAAAGCTTGGTGATAAACATCAAGACCACTTTCTCAAGGGAAAAGGGAATTTGTATCCCAGGGATAGAGCACAATTTGATGCCTCTACATAGAAACCCACATACTGCGACCAAAAAACCACATATTGTGACCAGAAACCTAAGGGGAAGACAAATTCACCCCAGCGCAGTCGAAAGAAGAAGACATGTCAATATTGTCGAAAGACTGAACATTTGGAGAAAGTATATTATAAGAAGAGAGATGATTTAGAGGAGAAGGTTAAATTCCTTGAAGGAGACATGCCCATTGTATGCCGACCTAATAATTTCACTTTCAAATTCCAAAATTCTCAGGAATTGTTGTCTCATTTTGCACAGAACGAATGGGTAGTCAACTCTAGGTGGACTCATCACATGGCTAAGGATGTTTCCTTATTCACGTGGTTGGATGAATCTAAGGAGAGTAAAATATATGTTGTTGATGATTCTTCTCTAGATGTTGTTGGTCAGGGTGATGTTACCTATTGACATGGGAATTTTTTCAACTTCTATCATGTGCCAAACCTCAATGTCAATCTGTTGTCAGCTTCTTAGTTGAAAAAAACAACCTAGGTTGTTGAATTTTGGCCAATTTGGTTCTATGTTCATGATTTGGAGAGAGGGAAGTTGATTGTTTCTAGTGAGCTTATCGACCCAATAAACAATATTTACAATTTTTGTGACATGAATCGCCCTGACATTGAACTGAATGCACTTGTTTATCACACTAATGAGCAAAGTCAAATTTGAGTGACTCAGACACCTGAATTTTTGAAGTATGTGGTCAATGACAACTCGAAACATGGTTATTGGTTTACCTAAAGTGTTTCCCCCTGAAGGAGTATATAAGGGTTTTGTGCTTGGCAAGCATCACCAGGCACCATTGGAATCTAGAAAAATGTGGCAAGCACAAAACTTAATGGAGATGGTTCACAGTGATGTATGTTGCATCAATCTACCTTCACTGGTAGGTGAGAGGTATATTTTAACCTTTATTGATGATTTCTCTTGTTTCACATTGGTCTGCTTTCTTAAGAACAAGAACTTTGTCTTTGAAAAGTTCAATGAGTTTTAGGCCTTTACTGAAAATCAATGTGGTTGACCCATCAAATTCATAAGATCAGGAAATGGTGTTGATTTTGTCAATTGACCTTTTGAAGAATACCTGGTTTGATTTGGTATTGACTGACAATGATTGGTTCCTCACACACCTCAGCAAAATGGTGTTGTAGAACTCAATAATTGGATGTTATTTGAAATGGCTAGATTTCTTTTGCAGGCTAAAGATCTTCCTTCTCGCTTCTGGGATGAAGTGGTGTACTGTGAAAACTATATGCCCAATATCATCTTAACTCGATTTTTTCCTTCCATGACTCTAGTCGAACAATGGTGTGGAAATAATCCTTCACTCTACCACCTCCATGTGTTTATATGTGTTGCACGGGCTCATGTTTCCAATGATTGCAGAAAGAAGTTGGATGTAAAGATTCATGCTTGCATCATGATGGGATACTCTGAAGAGTCGAAATCATATTGATTGTTTGATCCTATCAAACAACAAATCATTATTCAACATAATGAGTGGTTTTATGAGAAGTATGTTGGAATCTAGTTATTGAATGTTGTAATGTTCCCAAACAGATTGTCTTTGAAATTTGAGGTTTTTATGTGTTTTCTGGTTGTGGTGTTTCGTCAAACAGTTTGCATATTTTTCTTCTTGATTTGCGCTAGGGTTTAATATTATGGTTTGATTGTGTGTTTGTAGCAAGTAAAGGATGTAGTTATAGAAATGGCATATAATCAACAATATGCAATACAAGTAACACAGGAAATAGCCACAAATACCTCAAATCTAGATTTATTTATAATAATAGTTGACCTCGTACAGAATGGAGCAGATATGAAATACAAATAATAGAATAGAGTGTGTGGTTGATGATGCCTCCAAGATACAATATAGATATGAATATATAGGCTTTTAAAATCCTCTCCAAGATGAATACCAAGTAACATTGAAGTCCAATTGTTACCCACTACTATAGGTGATGCCCTCTATCTCACAATGCACACTTCCTGGCTGGAATAGACCAAGGAAAGTACGACCTCCTCTCTGATGGCCTCAAACCTTTGAAAAACTCTATGAAAAGATAGATATGGTGATGGAAAGAATATATGAGTAGTATTTGAGTGGTATCTCAACTGGAAGACCTCCAAACAACAATGTCTCTAAGAACAAATGCACCCTCACTAGTTGAAGCAAGAAAATAATTAGGCCTCTAAGAATATGGACTCTAAGTCACTGAAACCAACTTCCAAAAGCTATATCGGGTATTAGTAAACCCTTATTCCAAAGATCCATGATATTTGGAAAGGTATTCCCCTCTAGAACACAAGATCCCCAAGTGTGCCCTCCTCAAGTTAAAACGTGTCCTCCTAAATGGTAGAGTGAATGGGATGAAGAAACCACTCAATCATTGAATAAAAAAGGTGCCTTGGCGATATCTAGCACCTAGGAAGTGATATCTCTCTTATATCCAGTGTCTACAACCCTCCACCAACTCCTCTCTCAAGAACAGTGCGCCCTAGCTCTATATAAACACTCCAAAATTGCACCTTGCTTCCTCCACTGCTCCTGTAACTGAATAGTAACTGATGTAGAATGGTAAGGGAGGAATATTTCACCTCCTTGGCCAATCTTGGATCAGGAAAGGTGGGATCTTTCACCACCGAGATGATCTCTAGGGTTTTCTCAATCAAAACCCTCAAAAGCCCCAAATATCATGGGCTCTCTAGAAAGAAGCCAAACATAAAAATGATAAACAACACAATGAGAGAATAAAGGCCCATATCTCTCTTTTATCCCTCCTATTCACCTTTTCTCTCCAAGTGACTTTTAGTTTATTTTGATTATTCCTTAATTAAATCACTTTATTAATTAATTAGCCTTTTTGCCTCTAAAAAGTTATTTATTCATCCCTATGGCTTCTCCGCCCACTGAAAGTCACTTCTCATCGTCTAATCATGTAGGTTCCTCCCGATTCCAATGAGCTATTACACTAAGATTTTTATCCAAGTATTATGCCCAAAATGACCTTCTTAGTGAAATTAATTAAAATATGACCCATAATAACTCAAAATTATGGAAATCGTTGGAATTAAATGGAACCAAATCCAAGTTGTGAGAAATGGATTCTGATGATGAAATATGATGAACGATGCAAATCAGGCCCAATAAAACCCCTCAATAACTCTTGAGCTCGATGTCGCCCACATTTGGCTACTCTGGTAGGAATAACACTCTCTAACACAATAATGTCCAAAAATGGGGACATTACAGTCCTCCATGCTAGAATATTACTTGTCCTCAAGCAATAACTAAATCAATCTATATAGGATACCATGATCCCATATCCACTTGTGTGACATGTAGTAAGATCTCCTCAAGAAATGGCTCCTCCAAGTGCTCACCATACATGATAACCAAATTCTCATGATGAGTAAAATGATTGTGTGTACCCGATCCTCAGTCAACTCCCAAGAAACCACTCTAATCGGATATCAACCCCATCAAACTCTGGAATACCAAGCACTCCAATCCCTCGATCCCATATAAATATGAGAATTATAGTTCCCTTTGAAGTATAGTCTTGTAAGATACCAATACCCTGAATCTCTTGAAGACCCCCAACCAACGGAACAAGTAGATAAAATATTCATCCATCAAGGAATATTTCACATAAACCGATCTCCCAACTATCGTCTCTGGCAAAATCCAGACCCCCTTCTAACCAAGAAGATGATATGTTGATATATTTGATCCTCAACTAAGGAGATCCATCCTACCCCAAAGCATACTCATCTTGACTTTCTTTAAAATTCCCCCTGAATATCGTTGTACACCTCTGCATTCTCCTATGAACTATCTCTCATCATCATATGCCCATGTATACTCATGCAAACCTCTGTATCCTCCTGCATCATCATGTATCCAAGGTGTATTTCTAGGTCAACCTCTATATGGATGTCATCCAATCCTGAAACACCAATGAAAGTTTCCCCATACCTTCCCCTAGATCTAGAAACCCTGGGTGTATGTGTAAGAAAAACTATCTCATAACCCCTCATGAATGGTGGTCCCTATGACAGATAGATATCCTCCAACATATCCTGGTCACATCTCTCCATATCCATCAATGATTCTAGGTGTCCCTGACGCACCTCCATCAACTGGTGCTCCTCTACCAACACACCAACATCCTCTGGCGAAGTAGATGAAGTAAACATATGTCTCTCTACTGAGACAGATGTAGTATCCCCAACTAGTCTCATCAAGGAGCTCCTCTAATATGGACCCTGATTCCCGAAGGGTTGTCTGTGCACCTTTCAATAATCCCCGTGTGCTTGCCAACTCATGAATGAGTAGGTCCACCTCAATCTCCTTCTCCCTCGGTGCCCAATGATACATCTTTCCAAACTCCAATAATTAATCTCTATCCATCAACAACTGTTGGTAGTCGGCCCTCATCATAGTCACTTTCTCCCTAAGTGTATGAAAGTCATAAATGGAAATCCACCCATTTGAACTATCATGTGCCATCAAGTCCCTCCAACAATAACCTTCCACCAATGTGTGCATATCATCAATGCATTTAGTGGATTCCATTATCATTTCCCCACTGACTCTCAATTGTCATGTCAAGTGTTGTGACTCCTGATCACAATCTTGTTGAGGTGCTACCTCATGCCTCTCACTACTAGTGTCAATAATGGAATCCCCAAAAACACACACCTCAAAAGATAAGGCATTGAACTGCCCACTGTCTACTATGCTATTGATTCCTCTTGTATGCCATTGCACATTATCACCAACTGGTACCCCCATCTAAATCGCACTGTATCTTGGATGGGAAGTTTTATCCTCCTTTTCTCTCACTCTGATAATGTCATCTACACCTGGATCCCATACATATGTGTCCAGACATGAGATATGGTCATCCCGACCAATAAGGAGTGCATCCTCATCACTGTAGACCGGTCCTAGAAGTGAGTATCCCATCAAATTTCCAGTCTCCACAACCTGATCTAAAAATAGACTCCCCAAAAGAGGTGACTCACTCTCCTCATATTGATAGGTATGTATATAGTCAATTGGCTCCAATCCATGCCTCTCCTCCTGGGCCTGTAGATCCATATGTCTCACTAAGGGCATAATATTCCTCATTACAATATATTATATCTTCTACAAAATCCACAAAATCCATCTCTCCTCTAGATCATCAATGTATATCACACGATGGCGAAGGAAATTTGCTCTGATACCATTGTAATGTTCCCAAACATATTTGCTTGACACATTGAGGTTTTTATGTGTTTTCTGATTGTGGTGTTTCATCAAACACTTTGCATATTTGTCTTCTTGAGTTGCGTTAGGGTTTAATATTATGGTTTGATTGTGTTTTTGTAGCAAGTAAAGGATGTAGATATAGCAATGGAATATAATCAACAAGATGCAATACAAGTAACACAAGAAATGGCCACAAATACCTCAGATCCGGATTTATTTATAATAATAGCTAACCTCAAACATAATGGAGTAGATCTGGGATACATATAATAGAATAGAGTGTGTGTCTAATGATTCCTCCAAGATACAATATATATATGAAGATATAGGCTTCCAAAAGCCTCTCCAAGTTGAATGCCAAGTAACATTGAAGTCCAACTATTACCCGTTGTTGTAGGTGATGCCCTCTCTCTCACAATGTGCACTTCCTGGATGGAATAGACCAAGGAAAGTATGGCCTCCTCTTTGATGGCCTCAAACCTCTGAAAAAATATGTGTGAATATATATCTAGTGATGGCAAGAAGATATGAGAAATATTTGAGCAGTAGCCCAACTAGAACATATGTGCTAAGAACAGATGTGCCTAAGAACAGTGTCTCTAAGAACATATGTGCCCTCACTAGCTTAAGCAAGCCAATAATTTGGCATCCAAGAATATGGCCTCTAAGTCACTAAAACCAAATTCCAAAAGATATATAGTGGATTAGGAAACCCCTATGCCAAATCTCCAGGCTATTGGGAAAGGTATTCCCCTTCAAAACACAAGATCCTCAATGGACATTGCACCCTCCTCAAGATAAAACTCATCCTCCTGAATGGTAGAGTGAATGGGCTGAAGAAACCACTCAATCATTGAATAAAAAAGTCATCATGGTGATAACTAGCACCTCATAATTGATATATCTCTCAGATCCAGTGTCTACAACCCAACACGAACTCCTCTCTCAAGAACAGTGCGTCCTATCTCTACAGAAACACTCCAAAACTGTGCCATGATTCCTCCACTACTCCTGTAACTGAATAGTAACTGATGTATAATGGTGAGGGAGGAATATTTCACCTCCTTAGCCAAGATTGGATTAGGAAAGGTGGGATCTTTCACCACTGATCTGATCTCTAGGATTTGTTCAGTCAAAACCCCCAAATATCATGGGCTCTCTAGCAAGAAGTGGGCCATCAAAATGATAAAAAAACATAATGAGAGAATAAAGGCCCCTATCTCTCTTTTATCCCCCTTGTTCACCTTTTCTCTCCAAGTGACTTTTACTTTATTTTTATTATTCCTTAATTAAATCACGTTATTAATTAATTAAACTTTTTGCCTCTAAAAAGTGATTTATTCGTCCCTATGGCTTCTTTGGCCACTGAAAGTCACTTCTCATCATCTAATCATGTAGTGATCTTCCTCTCGATTCTGATGAGATATTACACTAAGAGGTTTATTCAAGTATTATGCCCAAAATGACCTTCTTAGTGAAATTAATTAAAATATGACCCATAATAACTCAAAATTACAGAAATCGTCAAAATGCAATGAAACCAAAGCCAAGTTGTGCAGAATGGATCCTGATGATGAAATATGTTGAACGATGCAATTTGGGCCCAATAAAAACCTTGAATAACTCTTGAACTCGTTGTCACCCCCATTTGGCTACTATGGTAGGCATAACACTCTCTAACACAATAATGTCCAAAAATGGGGACGTTACAAATGCCTCTTCTAGATTGTTGCACGATGATCCCTTGTTGTCTCTAACACCTCTTATTCCATATTTCACTCCTTCGACTAGATAGTCAAATTATGTTCATGTTTTGACTAGAATGTCGAATTTCGAGTCGACTAGTCCATTGTCCTCTCTTTTGATTAGTCCGCTGACTTAAGACCCTCTGAGCATGATGGGTATAAAAACCACTAGAATAATGGGGTTGTTTTCCACCACCATCAAATGAACCGATGTTTCTTTATTGCTTAAAACAAATAGACACATCAATTGTGTTGGGCCTCAGAAATGTCACATTTATATCCTCTTTTTCCTTCACTATTCCTTATATTTCATCGTCCCATTAACCTTCCATCATACCATTTCCATAATAATACTTGGGTTTCTCCTTATTATTTTCCATTGTATTCATTTTAGTATTATAAATGAATTTGTGATTAAATATTAGAAAAATAACATATTTTCATTATATATCAAGGTTGGATGAGTTTGATGATGTGTGCAGGCATATGTAAAGATTTTAACAAAGTCAAATATTACCACCTAGCCTCAAATTCGAATTTCATCTTCAAGCATATTCAAAGGAGAAGATCATGGAAGATTTAGATGGCATATCTTATTTAAGATATGTGAGAGATGTGTGGAGGATTTGAAGGGATCATATCTTCTAATAATAGGAAAGTAGTTGAGAATGGTTGAGAGAATAGTGGATCTGTAATTATGACACTCTTCAAGACTCTCATGTATATAAGAGAGTGTTCTCTCTTCATGGGGAGGATTATGTTATTCATAGGGGAGATTAGCTTGGAGAGTTAGAGATCATGTAATTCATAATTTAGTCTTGTAATGAGGAGAAGGAGATTCTTAGCTTTGTTATTCTTTCATGCTTTGTCATTTAACTCTTGTAATATAATTTGAGATTGATGTATTGTGTGAGCTCACCTATATCTTTTTCCATTCAACTCTTCACATGTTGTATTGCTTTCCTAGATTAATTTACTGCTTTCATAGTTAGTCTTTCAATGCTTTCCTAGATTAATTTCATTTCAGCAAATTAGATTAGATTAGTTCTACTTCAGTCCTGCATATATAGTGCATGTGCTTCGTAAGCCTACGAACCTTGGATTAACAAGTTAAATAGTTGGGAAAGTACTACAACGGAATTAAATGACAATATTTCTGCCTAACAAATTGATGCATTAAATCGATCGTCAATATATTTGACAAGTAATCAACAACAACAATCTTTTCATTTTATTTACCAACTCATTCAAAGGGTCATATTGTGTTTTCCCCTTCCTTGTTAAATTTTCCACCACTGCTTGAAAGTCAGGCATCAAGTCTTCTTCTATGGTGGGACTATTGAATGTATCCCTCTGCATCGCATGGCATAAGATCAATATTTTTTCTTATTGGCTACAATTAAATTAAACTTGCATGATGATATGTATAATATGAATAAATTATTTGGTACTTACAATTCAAGATTTTAATCTCGGGTAACCACCTTGGCTAAGTTTGTGTTTCCCATGTTTTTCTAGTCTTGGTTTGGTTTCTTTTGACTTGTTTGGGAGCCTATAAAAAGTTGCAAGTATGTTATAAGATATAGCTATTTTTTTATAGAAGTAAAGAAAATTCATCATATTCAATTCAAAATATCATATATTACCTTCCAGGACCAGGTCTTGTCTTCCCTTTGTGTCTCAATGCACTCTCCTTTGTGTTTTCCTATATATTCTTCCATTCCCTCTCAGGAATGGCCAAAGGACGTTCATACTTATGGTTGTTTTTCAATTGAACCCTATATTGATCTTTGACATATTCCAAATATGTACCGACCCTTGAGGTGATTTCAGACTTGTTGAAAGAATCACCAAACACGACGACCATATGGTTTCTAAGATTGTTTTTCAAATATTTATTTTGGGCATTCCACCGTCTGCGAATTGTGGGCCCAAAAATATCTAAAGCCTTGTCATGCAAGGTCCTATAAAAAACATTGTTTCTTGGAAAACAATATGATAATTAGATTAAAATAATATGAAAGATGTAGCTTTAAATAAAATGGTAGGAACTATTTAAGATATTCCAAAATACCTGAGATTTATTTTATCTTCAAGGGAACCAAGTTATCATCCACCAAAAAGTTGATGGAGAGTGTTACTGGTCTTTGAACATGTGATGCTCCGGGATAAAAATACTCTAGCAGTGCATAACCAATATCCTCATGAGATTTTCTATGTAGAACATCACATGCATAGTCTAGCGTGTGTAGTGGGGGAATCTCATGGGCTATAGAAGTTTTATTCCTATGAGCCACAAATGGAGAGGAAAATAGCCTCGCGAGTATGTGGTGTTGATATTATGGTAGTTGCGGGAGGTATTTACCTCCACGTGTAAACCTGAAGAGAATAGAATATTCTGGGAAGAAAGAAGAAACCCTAATTAATTGGTTAATAACCCTAGAAGACAAGTCAACTCAAGTGAATGACTTGTATTAGGTTATTACCTTCCAAGAGAAGAAGTTGGCTAAAGGAAATGTTATATACTAAAGAATTAGTACCTAGAATGAGAAGTCGGCCCAGGCAGTCTGCCAGAAATAGTATAAATACAAGAGGCCAGTCTTCATTCTGGCCAAGATTCTCATAACTACAGAAGAAACACTTGTGCGCACTACAGTTGGCCAGTTTGTGCGCAAGTTTGGAGGAGAGATATTGTTGTAGCTGCTATAGCTAGAAGATTTCAGTTTTGGATTAGACTCTCTCTTGGTTATTGTTTGGACTCTCTGATCAACTCTTGTTACTCTTGCTTGGTGCACTATCCTTGGAGAAATGTGTGTCACCTTTGTTTGGCTATCTAGTCTAGGGTTTGATTTCAGAATGATTCTCTGTCAAGGTTAAGGTACTCGGGGGTGGCTTCGGCCTATGGTTGGTTGACAATATTTCTATATTGTCCATGGTTAAATGAGCACATCCATTATATTCTAATAGGTTATGGGCCCACACTATCTTTGAACAGTCTAACCACTGGAAGATAGATTGAGAGGACTTTCTCAGTTGCAGTTGTAGTTGCAGCCAGTTTTTGTTGCAGCAATGAAACCCTAACCCTCTCATTGAGGAACCTTAAGTGAAGGGATTGACCTAGTTTCCGGATATACTAGTGCACCCTAGCCTAGCGCAACTATTGGTACTCTCAGCAAGCTAAGACATCAAGTTTGAGTTTTTGGTCAAATCTAGTTTGACCAAGTCAAAGTAGCCATGACTTACTCTATGAAGTTAGAAAACAAATTATAAGGGGATTCTAAATTCAGAGCATGAAAGACAAGGATTGATCTCATCCTTGCCAAGAATAAAGTGTTGGATATCGTGAAAGGAAAGATTGTGGAACCAGAGTTTGAAGAAGGAAAAGAGAAGGAACCGCAGAACGTTGCAGTTATGGAGAAGTTCAAAGACAATGACATCAATTCCATGAGTATCATAGTGGATTCTATAAAATTCCACTTGATACCCTACATCTCCCATATTGATTCATCTAAGAAGATGTATGATGCCCTAATAAACCTCTTCTCAGTCAGAAAAATTGGACAGGTAATGAGTCTGAAGAATGAGCTCTGTGACATGTAAATGAATGATGATGACATCATAACATCATACTTTTTGAGAATATTTTAGTTGAGATATCAAATACAAGCTATTGAAGAGATCATTTCAGAGAAGGAACTAGTAAATATATTACTCAATGGTCTTCCCAAGACATGGGATGCATTTGCCGCAAGCATGAACATAAGGACCCTACATTTGAAGAAATTTGGACTTGTTGTGCACAAGAAGAATCTAGGATCAGTGAAAAAGAGAAACCCCAAAAGAAATATGATGATCAAGCCTTCACAACAAAGTTCAAGAATTTCATGAATAAAAAGAAGTTTGGCTCTAGGAAGAAACCAAATCAAGAGAAAGATATGTCAAAAATACAATGATTCAATTTTCAAAAATATGGTCACTACAAGAATCATTATCGCAAGTTAAATAAAAGGAAGGAAACACACGAGGCATCAGTTGTCGAAGAAAATGAACCCTCAGAGAAATCCAAGCAGGACAAAACAAACTTCTTCTTCTAAGACAAGGTAACAATACTCTTCATAGTTCTTGTACATACCATGTTTTATGTACATATCTTGCATATCTATTTCTTAGAAGATAATATGTTCAAAGAGAAACTATACCTATGGAAGAAAAACAAGATAAGGATTGCTATCACAGTGACTACAAGTCAGGCAATACACATGAAAGGATGAAGTACATCAACAACCCCTGGTAACAATTCATGTGGAAGCTATTACATAAGTAACAATTGCAAGATAAGTCGAAATCAAAATCAATCTTGAAGAAACCTAGAAGAAGTAAAGAAAGAAAGAAGTCAGCAATCAAGAGGAAATTGGAAAAACATTTGTGACACTTTACAGAAGGCAATAAGGATGCAGACGAAAATGTGGACTCTCCTAGATGGAGGGAGCCGATTACATATTTCCAAAAGAAGAGCATGCATTCATGCATGAAGCAAGGATTAGGAGGGAGATAATCCTAAATAATATGATTCATTTAAGATGATGAATTATCTATCCATGTTCCCATCAATGGTAGAAAACATGAAGAGCAGCACATGTTCAGCTTGACTTTAGAAGAAGTCTTCTTTGAAAAGAAGCCTTAAAGTATCCCTGGTTGTCCATCCACATCCATGATCCTATGATGAAAGAAATAAGTTGGAATCTTCAGGGCATGGAATATATAGAAAACTCCATGGACCTAAGAGATAAAGAAAAACATGAGGAAGAACATGAAAATTCCAAGAGAGAAGGAAAATCCAGAAACACCAGTCATTGTATTGAGAATCACAAGACTACCATCTTGATCTAAACTCACTAAAAGTAATCAAGCAAAGGAACTGATGAAGAACTGTGTATAGAAGACTTATGAATGTAAGCATTGTGAGATCCAGAACTAGAGTTTCTCCCAAATGGAGGGTGAAGCCTATGATGATTTATTGTTCCAGTAAACCAGACATACCTCTACATGAGCCATTATATCGTCTGCAATATCCATGGGTTGGAGTTTACATCAGTTAAATGCAAAGACTATTCTCTAGAATAATTGAACAAAGAATGTATGTAGAACAACCTCAAGACTTTGAGGTATACCAGGAAGAGACCTTTGTATGCATATGGAAGAAGACAACTTGGTGGAGAGCCTCTCATGCACAACATAAGCATGGTGAAAACCCTCTATGATAAAAATCAGAATGGTTACTCAGAAGTCCAGGACGATGGATTGATAATCCATGACAAACTCTCATGATGAGAAAAGAAGTTCCACATGGATATGTTCCAGTTTGAGCCTTTCCACAATGTTATGATCTAGTAGGAAACAAAAGAGTTGAATCCAACTATGATATACTATAATGATCATAGCTATATGAAGCCTTCAAAAAACCAATGTTCCAGAAATACTGAAGTACACTAAGATCAAGCATTACATTCTTCGTGATGAAGTCCAGAAAAGAGAAAGTGGTTCTCCAATATATATCTCCACAGATGAGAAGATAAGTAGACATTTTGGTAAAGCCTCTATCCAAGAGGAAAGATTTTGTGTACTCAAGATGGAGCCCATGGAGACGACTTATTGAAAAAGGAAGAGGTGACTCCCAGGTTGGGAGGGAGCACTGAAGTGTTATTGATTTATGGACAGTCATTTTTCAAGTTCGAAAAATGGTCCAGGATGAGCTGTTCCTTTCCAGTTCAGAAAGTGGTTTGATATTTTTGACGGACAGGCATTTTCCAGTTTTGAAAATGGTCCAGATCGAACGGTCATTTTCATAATGAAAATGGTTCAATGGATTGTTGATGTACCATAGACATCGATTCCCATTGTGGCCAGTGTGGGGGAATGGTCTAGGACAATCTCTCTTATTGACAGTCACTCTTAGTGGTGGTTAAGAAGACTGCTCAACCTCACTAGACAATCATTCTTTCGAAGTTCATAGTTGTGAGCAGTTTTGAAGAATGGTCTTTTTTGGAGGTTGGTGCAGGACATTCATTCCCTAGGGCAGATTCATTATGTCCAGGTTGCACTTTGTTTAGTGTCGGAGGAATGGCCCATATAGGTGAATGGTCAAGGTTAAAAAATCAGGGACAGGCATTCTCTAAGGAAAACTCATTCTCTCCAGGTTGCACTTTGTTTAGTGCCAGAGGAATGGCCCAGATAGGTGAATGGTACAGGCTAAAAAATCGGGATAGTTATTATTCCTTGCTTGAGAATAATAGTCCATATAGCTCATCATTGATGTTTTACCTTCTGAGGAAAGATGCTCTTCCAGATCTCACATATGTGAGTGGAAGAATGTCCCATATGATTCAGTCTATATCATAACAATTTTTTCTGTACAGGTTGATATCAGATGATATCATTGTTATGGAGACTGTATGTCTCTAGACAGTAGATGTATACTACTGTGGTGGATGTGTTCCACTGATTGTGACTATATGTCACTGATCAAGTATCTGTGTGCTACTTGGTGTGGTAGTGTACCACTGGATTGTAGTTGTGTACTACTATGGATAGACACAATTGTGTTCTATTGAATGACATTGTTTTGATTGTCTTGAAAACTATCAGTAGTGTTGGAAATGATTATCACCTAGATGGATGATCAATGGACAGAGATTCCCCAGATGGAAAATGGTCCAGGACATTTATTCTTCTAGGACATATGTCTGGATCATAAGAATGGCTCTTATGTCACTCTGTGAAGTGAGTGACTTATCCAACATCATGTCTGATTACTCAGATGGAGTATGGTTTTGGGAGATGATGCAGCTGATGACATTGATAGTGATGATGGTGTTTGTGATATAATCATGAGTTAGTATATATGACTATGTTGATTCTACCAGGTGAATGGTATGTTTGTGCTCAAGACAATTACCTTCAATACCTCTCTAGCTAGGAGGGAGTGTTGATATTATGGTAGCTGGGGGAGGTATTTACCTCCACGTGTAAACCTAATGAGAATAGAATATTTCAGGAAGCAATAAGAAACCCTAATTAATTGGTTAATAACCCTAGTAGACAAGTCGGCTTAAGAGAAGGACTTGTATTAGGTTATTAGCCTCCAAGATAAGAAGTCAGTTAAAGGAAATGTTATATACTAAAGAATTAGTATCCAGAATGAGAAGTCAGCCCAGGAAGTCTGCCATAAATAGTATAAATACATGAGGCCAGTCTTCATTCTAGCCAGGATTCTCAAAACTGCAGAAGCAACAGTTTTGCGCACTGCAGTTGGCCAGTTTGTGCACAAGTTTCGAGGAGAGTTGTTGTTGTAGCTACTGCAACTAGCAGATTTCATTTTTGGCTTGGACTCTCTCTTGGTTATGGTTTAGACTCTCTGATAAGCTCTTTTTACTCTTTATTGGTGCACTATCCTTGGATAAAGGTGTGCGACCTTTGTTTGGCTATCCAGTCTAGGGTTTTCTTTCGGAATGATTCTCTGTCAAGGTTAAGGTGCTCGGGGGTGGCTTTGGCCTATTGTTGGGTGAAAATATTGCTATATTGTCTATGGTTAAACGAGCACATCCATTATATTCTAACATGTGGATCGTGCTAGGATGTTGTGGGGTTTGTGCATCACTAATACTAGGAATGTCCCCATGATCAGAATGTCCTATTGGATCACAAAATTCCTATATAAATAAAGTGTTTAAGTATTTCTCATATAACGATATCAGACAAAATTGTGCTTACTCCAAATTGTTCAATATCCTATCTGAAAATTTTCATCCTTTCTTTTCCCTCCTCTATAAGTGGATTACACCTAGCTAATTCAATGACTTCTCTATTTGTCTTTCTCAAGGCCTTTCAAATTGTTTCCATTGGGTTGATGGAATCATATATTTCATCCCACACATCATCGTGCTCTGAAAATGTGCTCATCTACATCAACAAATAAACATGTTAATTCAATTATTTTCATAAAGAATTTATATGTAAATCACAATTATACATGTTGCGAGCGAGGCGGTGCCTTCCAACGATCACCTTGCCACATTATAAGAGGCATGGAATTTTAGAATGTTAGAAAATAATATAAGAAGCACAAGCTACTAAAAAATATGTTAAATATATAAAAATGAAAACATTAGTTACAGGTTTGGTATACTAGTAGAACATATTTACCCCGATAATATCAGTGCTTCCATCAATTCAATTCAAATCGTAATCGACCAACAACTCTTCCCTTGTAGCTATTGTTTTCACTGCACATATGAATATCCGATTTTCTTTACGCCCCTCAAATATACAATTGGGTTTCTTTATTGTTGTCTCGGGTCTTGTATTGTTAATAAGCCCTGTAATATTCCCCGATGCCTTTGGTCTTCCATCAATATAATCGTTGCTCCTTTATTGTGATCACTGTCTTTTAGTTGTATATAATTTGCAAGTATTTCATATCTACACATACTTGGCATATCTCGGACCAAGTTCAACCATTATCGATAGTTGTAGCATGGTATCATGTTCTCCATCAAATCAACAAGTCCTACATCTTTCACCTTTATTCCATTCATGGAGAAAATACTCAGACCATGTATGAACAATGAAGTAATGTGATACATCCTCTCATTGACACAGAAGTCAGTGTCCAACTGAGGAAGTTAATTGGGTACCCATTGTCTCACTAGATGTTTATACCTCAAAGGAACCTCAACGTCACCTATGCTCTCATTGTCATAAGAGAATGAACCTCCTTCATCAAGAGAGAATTCCATGTGCCTAAGGAATTTTCTTCTAACCTTTTCACCTCTAGTTGATCTCAACGTATTAGATGTGTTGGATGTAACACTTTCCCCCCTCCCTCCAGAAATTCCCTCACTCAAGAATGATAGGTCTAACAAGTACTTGTTCGGTTGTACCTAAACTCCATCGAATGAGAAAAATTAGTTAGCAAATAGACAATAGTTGCACCATTGATTCCTTGCTCGTTTTAAAGCTTAGTTCATCATTGGAAACATCGTATATAAATTTACCATTCATTAAAATGTATTCATCAGCTTCTATTCTTTGTTTTTAAATCCCATGACTGACACTCTTTGTAGAAATTTTTCAACATCCAAAGAGTGAAAGTGTATCAATGGCATTTTTCTCAATTATGACAAGGTCACAACCATTTTGGTGGCACCAATAGACAGATTTTGCATCATGCTAACTAGAAGTATTGCAACTTCCATATACAATACATCAAAGGTTTCACATGGTTTAGCACCACATACACAATGAGTTTCATCATATTATAAGGACTTTCTATTTTTAGTATTTTGCCTACTTTCTAAGAGTTAGAGTTTTGATAACTACATGTCAGAGTGAGCCACATATTCTTAGTCCTTGTGAGTTCACAATCCATGTGGGCTTTATTCCATCAACATGCAAGGGTATTTCATTACAGTGAAAGTTTTATTTTAAACAGTCGGGGCTATATGGATTGAATTTCGAAACAAAGCACATATCCAAGGTGAAGTATCAATCGTGACATGGGATGTACAAACATGCTTTACTTATATATATTTTTGATGCAATAAATGTTATTTTTGCAGCTTTGTTATTCTTTCTTACACTTAATGTCCTGACCATATGATTCGTTTATGTATGCAGAAATATGACTTAGACTTTTTTGTTTATACATTTGTATGCATCTGTTATCTAACTTATCAACTTCATGACAATTATCTCATTGATGTGTTTTGCAAAGTTTAGTTTCATTTCAACTCATCCAGTTACTATAATTCACTCCTATCTAGGATATGATAGGTTAGAAGTAGTTTAGATTTCTTTTTATGCATTTACATAGTCTTCATATGCATCTTTCATTCGCATATCCATCCACCTTTTCACCCTCACAACCAGTAATGGTATCTGGGCAATAGTCCACATGGGTCTCCTAAACCAAACAATGCATAGTCTAATTGGGACCATGCACCGGGGAGTATCACTTATTGTTTCTCGGAAATTACACAACGTATATTTCATATTATTTTAATATAATTATCATATATGTTTCATGTTTAATCTAATTTCCTATTGTTGTAACATGTTTATGTTGTGCTGAAATAGTTGTTACAACACATGCTGAAACAATTGTTGTAACACATGCTATAACAATTGTTGAAACAAGTTTTAGGATCTATTCACCACCATCTTCCATCAGTCTAGACTTGACAACACTTCCAATATTGTTTTCCATAGATTGATAGGTGATCCCTTGGTGTATTATGTCTTCATTAATATATCATATGGATTTGACTATGCATTTTTCTAGCTCTTTGGATTTCATAGTTGCTTCCTGAGAGAAATCATGTGGGAGGGTTTGTGTTGTTACTTTTATGCACTAGTTTTGAATATATTTCACTCAAGTCACGTATTCTCTTTCTCATGCATTTATTTAGAATTTCTCTTTCACTCAAAGTGCATATTCTCTCTCAGTCATTTCCCTTTTGTTGTTGAAATTCAAATTAAAGAAACTAATCCCGCTTTATGCAATTTTATTTATAATTTTTACCCTGCTCTCAAGGGATTTTTGGGTTCTTGAAGGAAGCTTACCATGTTAAATTATCCCAAGTTTATATGCATATTTACATGCAGAAATAACAGTACAAACATCTTAGGGACACCGCCCAATGGCTATAAAAGCACCAGCCTAAACAGAGAGGCATTTCACAATGAGAGGGTTAGATTTCCTATAGTTACCTCGCTAACCTGTTCATATTCTTATTGCATATTTGTAGGATAAAAAATATTTGTAGGTTTTATACTACCGATATTTGTAATTAATCCATATGTAAAAGAGCCTTGGGAAACCCATGGCTAGCTATGTACAATCATTCATATCCTTTGTAAATTCTTTTTACAATTTACATGAGGAAGGAAGCCACTCCCATGAATTAGTCACTTGCATCCCCTAGATGTGTCAAAACACCCCTAGTTGTTCTCTTAGAATTTCGTGATTTGTTCTCTGCAAACGAAGTTGCCCAACCATATTGTCTGTATAGGTTGAATTCATGGGGTTGTCAATGCAATTTTGGACTTTCCAAGAACTCATATTTTCACTAATTAAAAATTTAATTTCCTTGAGCATGTTAGATTCTTCAACCTACAAACCTAGAAAAAGGTTTTCCTCATATTCAACTTGTCTAAATATTTGGGCTTTTAAAGGGTTAGAAAAAATTATCGATTTTGGCGGCATTGCTAGTCTAGCTGGCGTCTCCTCTGTCTCTCAAGCTAGGGCCTCCTCTATCACTTTTTCAGGTAGGGTTGTCGCTCTTTGTTGGTCCTCTATTGTCTCTTGCAGTCAGGGTCAGTATCAGAATTTTATGTTTACTGTTGTTAGGAGCTTGAATGTGGTGAAGCGAGGGTTTTTGTTTGGCTTACATTTTTTCATTTGGTAATTTATATAATACATATAATATATATATAATATAAATATATATAATATATTATATATATGTATATAACACATTTAATAAACTATTACATGTTATATAATTAATATATATTATAATAATTACAACCCATATCCTCTAAAACACTTCCCCTCTAATAGAAATAACACCTATAATCCCTAACACTTGATCAAGATATTCCATATCTAATATAAAACCTAACCATAATACTATAACCATTATAAATCGTAAACTTCATAACCTCTAATTCCTAACTCTTATAAACCCTGGGAACCCTTAACCCTATAATCCCTATTGTTATAAATACCTAACAATTACAACCCTTAATCCTTATCGACGAAGACGACGATAATGATGACGATGTTGAAGATGAAAACAAGACGAAGAGAATCATGATAGTGATGACAATGATGAGGAGGAGGAGGAGTATGACAATGTTGATTATGATGATGAAAATGATGACAGTGAAGATGATGATCATTAACCCATATAAATAAATACTTTAAGGAGAATAAATCATATAAAATATATAATCACATACCTATTGAATTTAAGCATTTTTGCAATATCATTCATCATCTTATTCTTCATCCAAATGTACATCTGTATCATCTGGTTTAGAATCGACATTGAAAGTATTGGACATATCAACATCGCCATTGTAATACCTTTGTTTCACCTAGTATGTAATTAATCATGTTTAATGATTTTCATGCCATGGCATATAAACATTATAATTGTATTAATGTTCAAATGAAAAATGCCAACCAACTAAATTTGGAGTGAAGCCTTGAAAGTACTGGCCATGATACCGTGAGAGGGATTAGTGAGGGGGAAGGAAAGGGAATTATGTATAAAGACCCCAAGCCACCTTGATGAGTGATGTGGAGGAAATAGTCAATATTACTCTATCTTGCCACTGAAGGAAAATAGTTAATGAAAGAGGGGATGGTAGTTGAACAACCGACCACCTCAATGAATGTAAGTATGGGAAGACCTAGATAGGAAAAAATAAATTATCAACGAAGGGTACCACCAAGTACCATGTCACACTTTCCAAGATGAACCGTGTTGAATCTAAATATCCTTCTGGAAAAATAAAGGAGAGAGGGAGAGAACCTTTTTGGGGGAGAGAATGCAAGAGAAGGCATTGATGTGTGCAAGAGATAGGGATAATAATTTGAAAGAGTTATCTAGTCTCAGAGAGCACACAGAGATAAAGAAACCATGGTGTGTAAACACTGGGACAAAATAAATAACTTGAGGAGATTTTGGGTCTTAGAAGGGGATAGGCAGGGAAAGGGTGTTATCTAAAGAAGCAACATGTAAAGGAAAAAAAAAAGTGTAGAGTTTGATGGGCAAATTTTTGGTTCTAGGAAGGAACGAACTACTGGAATGAGAGAAAATTTATGTAGCAAAAGAAAACAACTATGTGGTAGCAAAGGAATCTCCGTAAGGAATATTTGAGCATAAGGAAAGAACTGGGAAGTATGCCTAAGAAATGAATGGTCATGCTAGAGAAGAGAAGACCCGAAGTCCAAACTAGAGCAAAAGAGGGTCATGGGCTTGGTACTTACTAGACAAAGGCCAAAATTGGTAAGGGGAGGGAATTAAAGGACAATTTAGTTGTGAAGGGACTCCCTTGTGCAGAGAAAATCCATTTGTTAAACTACCTGATAAATCCCATGGAGGTCCGGAGCTCAGTGGGAAAGAAGGGAAACTTTTACTTCTACTAGTGGAGTGGAGCAGAGTAACCTCCATGATCCATTCCTTGACTTGATGAGTCAAAAATGAGAGAATACTCTGGTGGCATCATGGCATGGCATGGGGGTGGATTGATGTCAAAGTTACTGAGCAAGTGGAGCCTATGGTTGGGTGGAAAGGCATACACCCACACTCAATTGACTGGTCACCAAGTGTAATAGATAAGTATCTTTATATCATGTTTAATTGAATTGTAATGTATGGTTGTATGCTTGTATTTGTATTCATGAATGTGTATCCTTGTTTGATGAATAGACTAGTTGTTTCAATGCAAGTCTGTGTACTTGAGTAACAATGGAATAGAACGAATGGTTGTTTCATGTGGATGATTTCTTGAATAGACATGTCTGTGTGATTGAGATGAGTCCTTGTGACAACTTACAATTATAATAAACCATGTAATGTATAATTCTAGTACGCTTATGTAGTTCGCAAAATTGTATCAGTTCAAGTAAGAACCTGTAATGGGATTGATATGAATGGCTGTAATATTCCCTTAAAGGCATGATAAATTAATCGTAATAATGGTATGAGGAAGGCCAATACAGGTCAATAAACCCTATGATATTCCTCCTCTTGAAGTGAATTAATTATGAAGGATTGAATCCTCGTTTGGGTGTCAAACAATAGGCTTGTGGTTGCTATGGGTAAGGAAAGAGCATGAAAAAAATCCCCAAAAGGAGTAAGCTCTAATTCAGACTATCATTTTGAAGAAATCCATGTATGGGTTAAGGGACCTTAAGCCCTAAGAACATCACTTATTTTAAGTGGAAATCTCTTGAGATATGCAAGAGCTTTACCTTTGACGAAGTTAGAGAGTCTTCGATGGTCCCATAATAGTTCTTGATCTCATGAAGACTTGGTAAAACCTCGAGGAAATCCATGAAAATTGATAAGTCCTAGAGTCGGGACATTTTCATGTAGAAACCATGTGTTGAGTTGAGAGAAATTATAGATGTTGATTTGGCAGGGTGAGAGAATCTCATCCCATCATCGAGGAAGGCATCATAGTCGGGAGATGACTAAATGTCGGTACTTGTGCAAAGTTTGAAAATGATGAAAACCCTATAGTGGAATGAGGATTGTTGATTTGGAAAGGGTAGCCTCGATGAGATTTGGACTATTGATACTCGACATATCGTCGCTGGAATGTAGGAGGTTGGAAAAGTAGGATGATGGTTCCAATGAGTGTCGATGATGACGAAGTATTGATAAGAAATGAGAATCATTGATCAACTCATGGACGAGGTTAAATATCTGTCGTGGATCATTGTAGACCCCACCTAATAAAGGAAAAAAGGGTGAGTGATGTCACAGTGATATCATGCCGATGCGGAATGTCAGCTTGGAAATTAGCATGTCCCTAGGATGACACATGTCAACAAGTGATCGATCAACAAGACAAGAGTGAACCCAGTTGGGAAAAACAACCCTTATGCCTTCACTTTAAATCTTAATCATCAGACCTATAGGCCAGGAAATCCATGAAATCCCCATTGTTTGTTGGAGGAGGGTGGTCAAAGGTTTAGATAAAGGGTAGAATAAGTGGGCCAATGAAGACAAGGTTCTAGAGATGGAACGAGGACCATAAATTCGTCGAGAGTGACCTTGATGATATCTAGACTGTTGATGTCATACATATCATTGTCGGGAGTAGACGATTAGTGAAGTTGAGTGTAGACCCCAAGGTGTCGACGACGATAAAGGCTAAGTGGGAAACAAGAGCCATCGATCAATACATAGGTGAGAGTTGATCTCCATTGTAGATTTCCTTGGCCCCCCATTAAGTAATAGGAGGGAAATATGATGTTATGATGGCGTGGCTTTCCAAATTGGTAGTCAATGTGTCTAGGTGGTGATAGGTGTCAATAGTGGAATAGTTATTATACAGAAGTGACTCGGGTGGGGTCAGAAACCTGAAATATGTTGAACTCATGCTATACCGTTAGATCTAGGCATTGTCATATCTTGTTTTTTTATCTGAGGAAGCTGAGTATGGTTCAGAAGCTTGGAAAGAGGTAAGTGTCGATGATGACAAGATATCAAGGTAACACGACAATCGTTGATCAATAGATAGGCGAGACAAAATCTTAGCCACAAATCATTGTGGGTCTCGCTTGTCTATTGGAAGTATGGACAAATGCATACACATTAACTTATGTGCAAGTTAGAGGTGTTGACACGATCGAAGCCTTTAGATTTCAAGTCCTAATAGATATTAGATATAGATCAGTCCTAATGGAGTGGTCGTCGTCGAGACTGGTAGTTGGGGTGATTAGTAACTCTGTGGGAGGAGAACCTAGACAACAACGAAGACAAGTCCAAATGATCGGGGTCATTGATATGGAAGGCCAAAGGGGCTAGGTGACAGATGCCACATAGGTACCACATTAGATGGCATGAATGATAAGGAGCCTTATGGATTCCATGTGGTAAGGAGATGGTTGTTTGGCTAATGAAGGTCTGTAAACTTTTAGAGGTTGTAGCTTTTGATTTTGAGATCAGAATTGGGCAAGCTTATAGTCGTTGTAAATATCTCGATGAGTAGAGTCGATCTATGGGGTTCATTGTGATAAATGAATTGAGCATGAAAATAGTAAATTTTAACACCCAATTAGCCTAAGTAAGGATTAGGGGGTCATGTGTGTTATAGTCATCAATGTCATTTTCGATAATATTATTGTCAATATCATCATCAAGAACATTGTCATCTACATCTAGCTCAACTTCTTTGACTTCTTCATATAACAGTACATCTACCTCATTATCCTTTGCATATTCTTCTTCTTCAATATCATCTTCTTCTGGTAGATTATACTTTACAAGCCTTACTCTTGGATCATATCTAACAACGTACAACCAACCTGCTTTACCTAGAACCTCTGAATAAAATACTTTCTCACATTGGCTTGGATGAACATGAGTTTATGTACCTAGATCAAATGTCCTTGTATTAACCATGGTAAATCCATTGGCATGCTCAATAACAATTCTATTTGGATCATGTTCATTCATCTGTAACCTGTACCATTTAACCTCAAACATAACTAATTTGAATTATTTAAAGTCACACTCAATTATATCATCCAAATATACATAGTATCTATTTTCTGATATTGTTGGATGCCTGCCACTTCTTGAGGAAACATTAGTGACCTGAAATACTACATTTATCCCACAATCAAAGGTTTTCTTCTAGCCATACAACTTTTTTATGTGAAATTTACGACCATTGCACCACATAGCCTTGTGGTGTTTCAACTGCAATATGCTCGACACATAAAAAATGCATTATCAATCAATAAACATATTTAGACTGAGGAAAAATTTATATAAAAAAAATACACCACATAGATTAATATATTGGAAAAAAAATAAAACATGATGTGGGTGAATAATATGCTTGCATGTTTATCTTTTAAACCATCTTCTAAATCGATTTCCCTATAAGTAAGATTGGTATCTTGATTGCAATGAGCTTCTTTAAGAAAAGTAGCCACCATTTCCCATGATAACCTACCATTACATTGTATACATCGATCTTTCCATCCCTTCATCTAATTAAGATTGTTTGAAATGTATAAATGTAGTGCATCCCACTCTTGACCAACTATATGAAAAAAGAACAAAAATTACTAATTAGAATAAATATTAATAATTGATGGAAGATAAATAAAAATTAAATAAGTACAATATAGAAATAAATCAATATTAATGCAAAGTATTATAAATCTCTACCATATAATTACCTTTCACTTTCCTCATTCTACCTTTCTCGACCAGGACCTCCCCTTCGAATTTATTAATGGAATTGACATCCAAAATCCGAGGCACCTTCATAATTGTTTTTGTTAATTTTGGAAGATAATGACTAATATACACCAAGTATTGATATACCATATAACTTTCCACCATAGAGCCATCAGGATGTGTTCTTTGTCTAACAAAATCCTTCAATGACTTCAAGTGCCTCTCCACCATCCACATTGACCTTGTGTGTACATGTCCACACATTCCAATCTCCTCAACTTGGTTAATGAGGTAGTGTTCTTGTGTATTGAAAAATGTCAGAGGTAGATACTTTTGCATTTCACACATTAGCCAAGGAATTTCTCTCCTCCAATATTTTATATCTTCTTTATGGATTTCTTTGGATGACAACCTCCTACACATGATATAACAAATCAAATCATCGATTTCAATAACAACGTATATATATACATTGAAAGTAAAACAGATGTCAACAAGTTGAGCAATAAAGATTTTTTATATAAATCTTTAATATTTACATAATGTATTTTCAAAGATCATATATAATTTGTCTTACATTGTTTTCAAAATTTTCAGGGAGAGATAGAGGTAGAAAATATTGTAACAAAAAAGGGATGATTGATTTTTTTGAAAAGAAAATAAAATTATGATACTAAAAAGTCACATATTTACCAATATAGAAATCTACCAAAATAATTACCTTAATGAAGGTATGTAATTCATTAGTTTTCACCCCATCAAATTCACCTTTCTTCGTTAAGATATTATTTATGTTTGAAGAAAATCCCATGGGAAATTTAATTTTCTAAATGACCTATTTTACACCATTGCTTTGTTGCTCTGTAAATAACCATGGAATACTATCTCGATGTCCATCGCTATTTGAATTAATCACATTTTTCATTGAATGATTGGCTTCCTAAATGTTAGTACAAATTTTGACAATTTTTTCTTTGTCACTTCTTCCATCTAAGATTCTCCACAACGTTTCTGTTACATTCTTCCGAATATGCATTGTATCAAAAAAATGAGATATTTGTAAGTTCTCATAGTAGTGAAACATATTGAATTGTATAGGGTAACTTTTCATTCCTCGTGGAAGCCCATTAATTCCTTGACGACATTTATGAAAAATATATGAGATTACAACAATAATTGTTAGATACAATAAACAAAATTCAATACAAATTAAAATTGTAAGACATTAATATATATGACACATAGACTAAATGCTTACCTTGACAACTTCTATTATATTCCAACGTCCATAGGTGAGGTGTCATTCTTCGTGGTTTTATTCTAATCTCTTATTTAAAATTGAAAAGATGTTTTTTTGTAGTTCGATACCTATGGTTCTTAGGGAGGAAGTGTCTATACTCATCAAACACCTAATTTCCTATACTTCTTGAACGACATGATTTCATCCTAGGACCACAAACTGGACATGCTAATTACCCTTTCTTTGAAGACCTACAAGATATGAATTAATGTTAGTATTATTTATATAACAAGGAATTAATATTTAAGAAGTATGCATCATATTTTCATAAAATTATATACTATTAAAGTGCAGTAGTATGTTACATACCACAAAAATGTGTTATCCATGGGGCTTCATGAATTGTCCATGTAAGTATTCCATGGAATTGAAATTTCTTTTTCCCTATTAGTCTAGAGATGTCATACATAGTGATGTCAGCCCATAAATTTAGTAGCCTGTCGACAAGAGGCTTAATATATACATTCATATATTCCACTTGGTATTTACCTAATTGGGTGAAAGTATGCATAATTACTACCTTGTATATATAAGTAATTATGCAATGAATAAGACAAACAAAATGCAATTCTCAAACCAATTTTGTAAACAATTACATGGAACAATCATTGTCAATATTATGTGCTCCCTCTTTATTGACATCCACGGAGGAAGGTTATTGTTTATAACAAAAATAGGTCACACTGAGTAAATAGACCTGAGCTCACCAAATGGATTTGTTATCACATGGATTGTAGCTTGGGAAATTCCCAACCCAAACCATAAACGTGAGACAACTACATGAGTACCTACACACCTTAGATAGACACTCCCCTCTCTTTAGTGATTTTGAAATCACCAAAAGAGGGGAATCCTGATGACCCTAGCGGGATTGAGATGGAAAGTGAGATGATGATGATGAACACCCCTATAGGTCAGGTTTGGATATGATGAAAGTCTTGAAGATAAGTCTTGTGAAAGGGTAAATAGTTTCCAAGTGTTGAATATCTGAAAAACAATGTTAGCCATGCCTAGAAGAAGACAAATGATGATAAACCAAGCCTTTAATCAAAGGTACTCAATAAAGAATACTTTTTGTCCCAAATTGCAGAAGTAAATATGCAATGAATGAAGTTACTAACCACCAAAATCAAGTACAAGATGGTGGAAACAAAGCTAGGAATGATTAGTTTAACTTCCAATGATTTAAGCAAGAATTTGGTGTTGTTAAAGGACTTTTGTGTGATGTTATCAACAAGTTTTTATGACATCCAAGTGGTTGTAGTAAACAATTGATATTGCAGCGACTTCTAACGACATAAATGAGCAAGTAAACCACCCAAAAATTAGCTAATAACTAGTAAAACAATTACCCAAGTTTACAAATGAATTTCAATGGTAGAATAGTGAGCAAAGATTGAAATAAGATGAGTTTTACTGCAGCCCTAATGGCTGTAGTATTAATTTGTAACAACAAAGAGAATTACTTGGATAAAGAAAATTCCCTTAGGGGACAAGAAAGCTTGTAGCATATATAATCAATTCCAACTTGGACAATAGCAACATCTCAACATTTCATGTATACCAATGCATTGATTTTATATCTCCAATGCAATTAGATTAGTTCCTTATCAATTGGGTTAATGGAGTCTCTTGTGAAAGAGCTATGGTTTGTTACTTCTCTAGGGGTGTAATCCCTTTTACTCCCTAGAGAAAACAAAATCTAGCAAGGTAAATCTACAAGGGTGTAAGCCCTTTTACTCCTTTTAGCAACCTTTGCAAAATAGCTTATTCAAAGACAATAATGATAGATATTGGTGGAGGGTGTATTCTCTTATACTCCTCCAAGGGTTTTGACCAAAAATAACATTGAAACAAGAATAAATAACATAATATGTAGAAAATTCCTTACCAATTCCAAGAGATAGCAAGACAAACCTTCTTTTACCAAGAATATTCCACCACAATAGCAAGAAAAAAGCATCCAAGAGATAGTGTTATCCTTCCTTTCAATATACAAGTAACAAGCATACACAATAGCACAACAGAGAGAGATAGTGATTTTCCCAAGTAGTGGGAAAATTTCAGCCAAGATGTATGTAATCCTCAAGTGAGTTATTTTCTAAAATGAAATGACAAGACCTTTATTTATAGAAGGCCTTGTAAAACCAATTTGTTCACTTATCTAAATTCAATCACAAATTAGGGAGATTGACCTCCTCCATTTGTCCCTTTACATCTTAAAATTAAAAATTACATAAAAAAAAATCCTCCTTTAGGGGTGATGTCATGCCCTAAAGGGTGACGTCAGGCCTCTAGGAGAGACATTTTTCCTTGGGATGAAAAATGTTGGGCCTCCAAAGGCCATATGATCTGCCACCAAGTGCCATAGTGCATTCCAAGTGTCTCTCTCTCCATCACACCATGTCACATCACCATTAACCATGAGAGACCCATAAAAAACCCTAAGCCAATGTGACGTCTAGGGCCTAGAAGATAATGTCTTAGGCATCCAAAGGCCAATGTTGAGGTGTAAGGGGTTGGAATATGATCATCTCATGGACTCCAAGTGCCTCCAATGGCAATGTTCCTTCTCCCATGTGTCCAATGAGAGGAGGTGCATCATCCAACCTGTTGGATTCATGCCCTAATGAAGGTCCAAGTGACCTTGTGCCTCCATGAAAGTACTTTCACCTGGAAAATTCCTACAAAGATAAACAAATTCACCCTTGGAGGGTCAACAAGTAACAATTATCATTCCAAGTAAGCCATATTTAATAAACTATCCACCCAAACATGTGCATCAAATCCCGCCTTTTCAAAATAAACAAATTCTCAAAGACTTTATACAACTTTCCAAATTTAAGTATGGGAGGGTTTTCATGGTGACCTATTGGGTAGATCATCCCCCAAGTCAAGGAGTTTTTTCCAAGAAGGCCATTTCTAAGTCATTTAAGAGAGTATGAGGTGGATGGGGGTGTATCTTTTGGGCATGGGGTTTTCTTGACATACAAGGGCTCATATTGTCTCAATTATGGGCATCTTTGTAGAAGGTGTGCTTGATCTTGTGTTAGCAACTATTTGTGTGCCACCTTTTTCCAAACCCCTTTTTACCATCTTTCCAATCCCTCGTTTCATTCATAATTTCCAAATTTGAGGGTCCCCCTTTAAGGGTTTCCAAGTTTTAGCATTAATTTTGGGACTGGGGCGAGCACTGAGTAAGTAGAGCTCAAGTTGGACCGACTTTTGATGGTACTTATTTGTTGTGTTCAATTTATTTTCAACAATTGTTTATTATTATTTTATAGTAGTTGCAATCTACCTACGAGTCATCATCCCCTCTTCCCACAAAATAAGGTACAAGCCCTTCTTTGGTCAATAATGCCCGAAAACTCAAAATATGAGGAAACGACGGGGAAGAGGTGTGGAAAGTGACAAGTAAGGATAATAATGGTACGATGGCCCTTCAAGGATACCCCCTAGTAGCATACCTTTTTCCCGAGGGTGACTCACTTGCTAGGACATGTCAACCATCAAGGTGAAATGAGGCAAAAGGCATAAATTTCAAGAAAATGTTTTCAAAGTCAAGAAAGGACCCTTTGCAACATGTTCAAATTCTTTATCTATTAGAATGACACTTACCATAATACCAAACTTGTTACCTCATGGAGCAAGACCTGTTGTCCTCCGTGAGCCAAGCTGGTGTGGTGGTTTTTTCTGCTATCAATCAAGTGGTGATGTATGTTTAGATAGGGGCCTTTGCCTACTCATATGCCTTTCGGTACTCCATTCTTACAACTTGAGGGCCTTGAGACATCATATCCTTAGTTACCCCTAGGAATGAGGGGTAACATCTGGCTCCTACTTAGGGACATGTGCTCACCATAGAGTGCATGAGAACCTCAACATATCCTGGTAATAAATGTGCCTACACACACTGAGACAAACAATTCTAAGGGGAATCGAAGGTGGCACACTCACCCCTTTATTCATATGATCAAAATTTCAAAATTGACAACTATTCATTAATTTTTATTTTTTGAATTTTTCCAAAAACTTCTAACTAACATGTGATATGATTCAAGCTAATATAGTAAACAACTAAGCATATATGAAAATAAAGAAATATGTAAAGAAAAACCTGAAAACAAATGAAACTACACTAGGATGAACACACAAAATGCAAATGAAAGGAAGCAAAATGATCCACCTACTTACCTGGGGCTTGAGGCCCATGGAGATCAAGTTTCAATAATTTCAGGTGAAATCATACAACCAATGCAACCACCTACTCAACATCTCACCCAAGTGCTTCCCCTTGTGCTTAATTAGAAAATGTATCAAGGACAAGTTAAGCACATAATAATCATGAATTTGAGTAAGAATATAATCAATCATAGGAAACAACTTATGGAGAAGGGTGGGATGGAGACAATATTGCTAGAAAGAATGGCCACGAGCTTGATCCACCCATATTTAAATAGGGTTGCCACATATAGATTATGGCTCATATTCTTCCTCAATTACATGATCATTTTTCCCTTTTCAATAAATATTTTGATGAAGAAGTTTTGAAACGTTTCCCAAGTGGTAATTTTGGGGGGAGGGATTTTCTTGTACCATTCCTTGGATTTCCCTATGAGAGATGAAGAGACACTCTTCACACACACGTCATGATATTGGTTTCGGGAGGCACGAGAGTTGAAAACTTCTAAAAAAGGTATCCAAATGATGTTGAGCCGATACAATGTCTTCTTCTAAAACAGTGGGAAGCCATTCTTTAAAACCACTTTGAAAACATGGTTGAGAATATTCATCGGATAATAGTTATGAGTGCTTAAAAGGATTATCCCCAAGGTATGGTTGGGCATAAACATGAATATTGTGCAACAAGTCATCCTCAGATGGATGAGACCAATCTATGCTCATATCATAATCAGGCCACCAAATACCTAGATCATCCAAATATGAAGACCAGTTCATTGAAGGCGAAAACTCAACATTTATTTGAGAGCTACCCTCAATGTCATAAATGGGTCCTTATCAAAAATGACACCATCCATGTCCCACCTACATCCTCCAACACATATGAAATCGTTGATGTGTTGATCAACTTCATCACTGGGACTGATTACTTCTTCATCTTCTTGACAAATTTATTCATGTTCTTCAAGCACTTCTTCATCTATAAGGGCTTTCCCTTTAGAAAGAGATGCTTCATCAAGTTGTTCTTTAGTAGGTTCTCTAGGTAATTCATTACAAGATTCATGAAATGATCAATGACTTTATCAACACATTTTTTCTCTTCCATTTGCAAAAGTGTCCTCGAGATACGGTAAGTTTTGGGCAAAGATTCATCCCTTGGTGCCATAGTCCCATTGTTTGAAATGACACTTAATTGGAGTCACCAGATGCGTTTAAGAATCATCAAAAGATGAAGAGGGTATTAGGGAAAGGTGAGTTCTTAGGTTTTGGAGTTGTCATATGAGCTTATAAATTTCATCAATAGGGGAGAGGGTACTTCCCTCGGGTGGAGTCGCCAGGTAAGTTAGGGAAAAGATTTCGGATAACTTTATAACTTTCATTAGGGCTCGGAAGAGGATTTAAAATCCTCCCCGAAAATAGTGTCTAAATGTTATCTCATGGATTGTAGCTTGGGAAAATCCCAACCCAAACCAAAAAGGTGAGACAACTATGGGAGTACCTACCCACTGTCACCTTAGATAGACACTCCCCTTGCTTTAGTGATGATGAAATCACCACAAGGGGGGAATCCTGGTGACCCTAGGGGGATTGAGATGGAAAGTGAGACGATGATGATGAACACCCCTATAGGTTAGGTTTGGAGATGATGAAAGGCTTGAAGATAAATATCGTGAAAGGGTAAATAGTTGCCAAGTGTTGAATACCTGCAAAAGAATGTTATCCCTTCCTGGAACAATACAAATGATGATAAACCAAGCCTTTAATAAAAGGGGATCAAGAAACAATACTTTTTGTCCCAAATTGCATCAGAAAATAAACAATGAATGAATTTACTAACCACCAAAATCAAGTACAAGATGGTAGAAACAAAGCTAACAATGACTAGTTAAACTTCCAATGATCTAAGTAGGACTTTGGTGATGTTAAAGTGTTTTTGTGTGATGTTATTAACAATTTTTTATGATAGCAAACTGGCCGTAGAAAAAAAATTCTACAGCAGAAACTTCTAACCACATAAATCAACAAGTAAACCACCCAAAGTTAGCCAATAACCAGTAAAATAATTACCCAGGTTTACAAGTGAATTTCAGTGATAGAATAGTGAGAAAAGATTGAAAGAAGATGAGTTTTACTACAGCCCTAATGGTTGTGACATTAATTTGTAACATAAAAAAGAATCACTTGGATAAAGAAAACACCCTTAGGGGACAAGAAAGTTTGTAGCATACTCAATCAATTCCAACTTGGAAAATAACAATATCTCAACATTTCACGTATATCAATGCAATTCATTTATATCTCTAATGCAAGTAGATTAGTGTTTTATCAATTGGGTTAATGGATTCTCTTGTGTAAGATATAGGGATTGTTACTTCTCTAGGGGTGTAATCCTTTTTACTCTGTAAATAAAACAAAACCTAGCAAGGTAAATTTACAAGGGTGTAAGCCCTTTTACTCCTTGTAGAAATATTTGTAAAATAACTTATTCAAAGACAATAGTGATAGATCTTGGTGGAGGGCGTATGCCCTTATACTCCTCCAAGGGTTTTGACAAAAAATAACCTTGAAAAAAGAAGAAATAACATAATATGAAAAAAAATCCTTGCCAATTCCAAGACATAGCAAGACAAACCCTCTTTTACCAAAAATATTCCACCACAATAGCAAGAACAAATCATCCAAGCGATAGCACTATCCTTCCTTCCAATAGACAAGTAATAATCATCCACAATAGCATAAGAGAGAGAGAGAGATGCTCTACCACCAAGCTCCATAGTGCATGCCAAGTGTCTCTATCTCCATCAAACCATGTCACATCACCATCAACCATCAACCATGAGACCCCCATCAAAAACCGTAAGCCCATGTTATGTCTAGGACCTAGAAGATGACGTCTTAGGCCTCCAAAGGCCAATTTTGAGGTCGTTCCTTCTCCCATGCGTACAATGAGAGGGGGTGGATCATCCAACCCATGGGCTTCATGCCCCAATGAAGGTCCAAGTGACCTTGTGCCTCCATGAAAGAATTTTCACCTGGAAAATCATTGCAAAGACAAACAGATTCACCCTCCAAGGGTCTAGAAGTCACAATTATCATGCCAAGTAATCCATATATAATAAAATAACTACCCAAACATTTGCATCAAATCCCCCCATTTTCAAAATAAACAAATGCTCAAAGACCTTATACAACTTGCCAAATTTAAGTATGGGAGGGTTGTCATGGTGACCTATTGGGTAGATCATCCCCCAAGCCAAGGATTTTTTCCCAAGAAGGCCCTTTCTAAGCCATGTAAGAGAGTATGAGGTGGATGGAGGTGTAACTTTTTGGCATGGGGTTTTTTTGACATATAAGGGCTCATATTGTCTCATTTATAGGCGCCTTTGTAGATGGTACACTTACTCTTGAGTTACCAACTATTTCATGCCACCTTTTTTCAAACTCCTTTTCACCATCTTTCCAATCTCTGCTTTCGTTCATAATTTGCAAATTTGAGGGTCCCCCTCTAAGGATTTTTTATTTTTAGCATTACTTTTGGGACCTGGGCGAGCATTAAGTGAGTAGAGCTCAATTTGGACCGGATTTTGATGGTCCTTATTTGTTTTGTTCACTTTATTTTCATCATTAGTTTCTTATTCTTTCATAGAATCTTCAATCTACCTCCAGGCCGTCAGCCCCTCTTCCCATGAAATAAGGTACAAGCCCTTCTTGGGTCAATAATGCATGAAAACCCAAAAGATGAGGAAACGATGGGGAAGAGGTGTGTAAAGTGACAAGTATGGATAGGAATGGTAAGATGACCCTTCAAGGATACCCCCTAGTAGCAACCCTTTTCCCGAGGGTGACCCACTTGCTAGGAAAACATGTCAACCACCAAGGTGAGATGAGGCAAAATGCATAATTTCCAAGCAAAAATTTTCAAAGTCAATATAGGACCCTTTACAACATGTTCAAATGCTTCATCTATCAAAATGACACTTACCATAATACCACACTTATTACCTCGTGGAGCAAGACTTGTTGTCCTCTGTGAGCCAAGTTGGTGTGGTCTATGTTGCTTCCATCGATCAAGTGGTGACGTATGGTAAGATAGGGACCTATTCATGCTCATCTTCCTCGAGGCATCATCTACTTAGTTACCCCTAGGAATGGGGGATAATAGGATTGACATCGTAAGCTACCAATGAAATCCTAACATTATGAGGTTCTTATTTAAAATCAACCATCTTTCTTCAATGTTCCTAAATGTAGAACCATATAAAGGAATTTGAAGAACACCATATTCACTTCTATGATGTGCATGGTGATCCATAAAATGTGCAATGCTTTAGCACCTAAACAATCACTGCAAACATGGAATTATCGAAATATGAAGAAGAACCTTGGGAGGCACATTTTTTGTTACTTGATTGGTTCGATATATACTGATTTGACATTGTGGTCATTTCATTTTCAATGCATATTGTCCATAATATATAATATGATCATTCAGACATGCATCAATAGCCTGACACTCCTTTCCAATATCTTTCATAATGGCACACAACTCTCGTTATGTGCGAGGTAAATTATTTGACAGTGGTAAGAAAAATTCACCTAACAATATACAACATAAAAAATAACTAGTTGATGTAAATAATAGTAATCATAAATATTGCATCCTTAATTTTCACATTAATTGAAACTAAAAATAGAGAAAAAAAAGTCGACCTTTACGTATAATATGTGACGAATTATATTATGTACCTTAGGACCTGTGTAAGACAATTGTTTGAGAAACCATTCAATACCTTCAATTTCACCAACAACCTTATAACAGAGAGAATATTTGTTCTTGAGCCTTCATAAAGAGGTTTTTCTTCCTTCTCAAGCAGAGTTATATCATGAATATCATCTAAGTTTTCCTCATCAATATGAGAAAAGATGTTCTGGATCAATTTGTTTGTCCCATCATCTGGCTCAATAGTATTATTGTTGTCATCTTCTTCCATAGGATTGACTTGATCTTCAATATTCATACCATGTTCCACATCTTGTACAATAGTATTTCTACTACTACTAGGCAGGTAGTTATCTGACAACAGACACCTCGGAGGATTTATCTTTATAATTACAAACAATCAATAACATTAGTGTATATAACACATATTAAAAGGAAAGATAATTTTATAAGTACAATCAATACAAAGATATATATATAATGACTAACTTACCATGGGACGATATGTATTCCCCCCTTCACAATGCCCATACCTCCAACAATGTCTTTCAATTGCTTTCCTTACAAGTTTTCTTCTATTCAAGCCCCAATATTGATTGCAAGGGAATTAACATTTTCTATCACCCTATGCCTCCAATGTCGATTGTTGACTCACAAACTTGCAACTAGCCACTAGCCTCCAAATTGTTGCAAGGCATATATAAAAAAATTATTAATAAATGTAACTATTAGGTGGGACTCCCTAGTGAGAAAAAGAAAAGGAATGATAATGCACTAAATCTACATATGTTCTCAGAAGTTAATGGTGTCATCTAGCTTTACTTCAGTTTAGATGAGGCATCTTGTTGCATCAATGATTATCAATCTATATAGTCGTCAAAGTTATGGTGATTGGAAAAAGAATAGGCCTTGCCATATTTTGATTTCATCGACTTATAATGGGCTCCTATGGAATACACACATGTTAATGGTTATGGTTTTGTTGTTACATTATTAAAAGGTTGGTTTCATGTGACAAACGTTTCTCATGGCACATACAAATTTTTGTTGCAAATTATAAGTGTTGACTCTACATTTGAAAAGGTGGTTTGACTATATTACAACATCTTACATGCAATGGTATTCAACTACATGACACAACTTGCATGTTATATGATAGTATCAAGCTCATATATACAACACTTAGTTATTTTCGAAGGAGTGGAAAATGTGGTTATATTGGCAAAGTTATATTATTGCATGGTGCATATGGTATATTGGAATGTTTGTTTACTACGTTGTTTAATTGACATTATTTCAACATAATTGAATTTTGGTTTAATGTGATGAAACTTGACCGTAAGTTTTGAGCCACCGGTTTGTAAGCATTTAAACTAGCTGAGATGGTGTGTGGTCCTTTGCTCGAAAGGAATATTCTGATTGGTCATTGTGTTGGTTGTATTGGAAAGATTTGTTGAGTTGGTGGAGGTTTTACTGTTCAATAGTATCGAAAACAAAATGGTGATTGACGTGCATTCAATGCACCAATACACGGGTTTTGTCACCCTCAATTCACTTTAGTTTTGGCGTTGTGCACCCGAGTTCTTTGGTTTTCTCTATTGTGGTAATGAATTGGTTCATAGAGCTCAAAATCTAGCAGTTTTGGGTAAGATATTCCTTTCAATCCTGGTCTATAAGGTGTTATTTTACAAAGGTATGAATTTTGATTTATTCTACATCTAGTACTGCAAAATTTTGTCATGAAATGGTTGTTTTTCCTATGGTTTGGCATTTCTATTGAATAAATGTTTTATTTTCCTTCTTATCATCTAATTGTAAAGAAAATAGAAGGGTTATGAGTTGCATCCATTTCATTCATCCTCCCACTTTCCATTTTGTTTTGTGTCAAAAGTATTTTGGTTACAATATCTATTTACATTTGAGGTTTGAACTAGAAACCTCTGAAACATGTTGAGTAATATCCATCGTCTTTACACAACATAGGATTGTTGGGTTTTTCAAAGGATATTTGTAATGTAGGTCAAGTTTAACAGTTATTTGCACCAGAAATGTTTTGGGTTTCAAATTTCTCTGATTATATAAACATATTCTCTCCCCATAAAAAAAGAGAAATTGTTAAATCATGCCTTTGTTTTACCGTCAAGTATTACCTACATTTCAGTTTGAACCAGAACCTGGTATTTGAAATTTGCAAACCTAGTCGGGATATATTCAAAGGTCATTTTGGATCCCAACTTGAGTTGTTTTCATATGGTCGGTGCCATGGTACCCTGTCTTGTTTCCTAGTTCGTTGTTTCATATGTTTCGAAACCTAGTTTGAATCTTAAAGAAAAGTTTTAAAATAAAAAATCTTGGGTGACAAGCTCGACCTCTCTACAACATACTTCAAATTATTTTGTTTTACCTGTTAATGGATATACCCTACCTGTTTGTTTTGAAACCCTTCCAAACAAATAAAATATTTGAATCCTAATTCCATATGTGTTATATGTTCGACAATGGTTCACCTTTGACTTATCCATGATTTATTAAGGTTTTTTGTTTATTATGGTTTTCCTTTAGAAAATAAAAATGATGCAACTGGTTTGTTTTGTTATTATGATGGTTGATATGAAGTATTGTGGGAATTATTTGGAATAGGAAATTAGACATTTCTTTAAATTGTATTTATTCATGTGAATGATGGCCAGGCTATAAGATGACTACATTGACGGTTCTTGTTGATAAAAGAGTGATGAAGAATAAAATGAATAATTATATAGACTCAATTTCCCTTCATCAATTTCATTTTTCATGATTTGTTCCTCATAATCCCATTCATTAATTTCATGTTCTTGTCATTTCCTTATCAATGTAATTTAAAAGTGAAGAATTTTTTTATATCAGTTATGGATGATTGATTTTCAACTTGGGAACATTTCTATAATGTTTAACTAGAACAAAAAAAATCAAAATATGATAATGGTGGCATGTTAAAGTTTATGAAAAATGGAATGCAATTGTCATATAAGTTCAATTTCCTTCATCGATCTCACTTTTCAAAAAATTATTCCCTGAACTCCTTGCCATTTATTCCCCTTCTCCATTTTAGTCCCGCTTATATGATAAAAGAGAATTATTGGGTATATTAAGCATGGAAAAGTAAAAAGCAAAAGAGAGAATTTGATTAGCTGGCAGATATTTGTTATGGATTTTAAATGAAATATGGGTAGACTTGTTTTGATAATGATCAACATTCATGGATTACATACTTGCATATTGGATATGGTTGATGAATAATTTACTTCTTTCCCTGATTCACTTTATCCCTTTTCATTTCTCATTTATGTATTATGGTTGTGTCAGGTCATAGCCAATCTAATCATTTAGATCAATTGTATTAGATGTTCTATCTTATTATTTATTTATGCTTATGGTAATTGGTTATCATGGTTGTAGATGAGATTTTTCAGTAAATGCAACTATGGTGGAGGAAGTAGAGGCAGCAGAAAAAGAGAAAGGAGGCCAAATGATTTTGGCAAAGAGGAAACAAAAGGTTACTATTCTCCATCCATTTTGATGCAGACTCTAAAGAGTTCAATCAAATTTTGCAAACATGTTTCTTAAACCTGGCTAGGAAAATATATTTTTGACCTACTCCTTCACCTAAAATACCACCATTTCATCCTCATCCCATCATTTCTAGCATACCAGTGCAACCACATGTATCCTTGCCAAAATAAGCTCCAGTTAATGGCCACTGGAATGATGTTGTACATCATCCCCAAACTCATTTTGACGGATGGATATTACCTCCTCCTCCTCTTAAGAAACCAACTCAAGGAATTGCATCAATGACATCACATGCTCATTCAACTCAATCCCTAAAAATAGTTAAGTCCATTGCATAAGAACCTGAACCTAGTAAACGAAAACAACTGGCCAATTCTGCTAAGTCTTAACAATCTGAGACATCCTCACATTTAGTTACCTCTCATTCCCAACACCCTAGACATGAAGAAAGACATGTATCTTTTGGAGACATGCACCTAGAAGCATCATCAGTCAAAGGTAAAATTCCTATCAAGGCAAATTAGCAGGTGCTCGAAGTGGTAGATTCTAGAGATAGTGAACAGAGGCAAACTACCTCACATAAAAAGTATGATTTTTTATATTTTCATTTTAATTTGATTGTTGGGACTGTCAGGGTGCTAAATTGAAGCTTTTAAGTGTCCTGAATCACTAAATTGTCAAACCAGGGTTGGTATACTTCGAGCTGATACACAGTATGTGCAGGCAAGCGTCTAGTCTTTATTTGAATGCTATCCTAAAAATGAAACATGC
>ML818123.1:0-13772 GCA_009831015.1 Picea engelmannii
AAGTGTCTTTCAATTTTTGTATAGTATTTGACCCTTCTGGAATGCTGTGACTAGTGCCATGAATGACTTCATTGCTGTTTTGCTGATGTAGAGTTCTTGTCGCTATGTGCAGATGATGTGGAGTTCTTGTCGCCATGTGCAGACGAAATTTCAGTGCTAACAATGACAATGGTCTTGAATTTCTTTCTGAGTTTAAACAAACCTCAACCACACATATTGTTGACCACATTCACGAATGGCATCGACAACGTAGTTTATGCAAAGCAGAAACCACCAAAGAACAATGCCTCAATTGGTTTCTCAGATCACTCATCCCTCTCCTTACCAAAGATGTGGCCTCCACCTTCCCCCAAACTGAAGAGGAAACCATCAACAAGGCTCAACAATATGACCTCATTTATGCACAGTCAGGATACTTATACACAGTACTACCTGACGCCCCGAGACCCATACCATTTAGCCAGGGCAAACCTGGGATGTCTCACTCAGCAAATGGATTGATTGGTACCACAACACATCACAATCCGTACATCCAACCACCACCAATGTACAGTACACCCCAATATCCACCGATGTATGGAGGACCCCCTTATTACCCTCCCCCCCCTTATCAGCAGCCATACCCTATTGTACTCCCTCCACCCATGAGTGGACCCTCATCGACACCCATGATTTGCCCAACTGTTCAACCAAGTTCTGGTGCCCCCTCTACCTTGGCTTACACCCTAAGAACTAGTGAAAGAATTACGCCTTCCTATGTACCCTATGGATCATTACCACAAAATAATATTTATTTTCCATTTCTTGGTCCTCCACAGCCCATTGCTCCTCCACAAGGATAACCACATGTTGGGGTTAACTTTGTTCATCCCTCTCCCATTCAACAATTTCAAAATTTTGAACAACTGAATATGGAAAATCCATCTCATCAGCCGAATAATGCCAAAAATAAAGGAAAAAACTGAAACAATAATAACCTAGGACCAGGGGGAAATAACCCCCAACAAAACCAACCTATTGGTGGCAACCAGAACCAGGGTAACCAAAACCCCCAAGGGGCTAATAAAAACAAAAACCAAGTGAGGAACAACAACAACAATCTTCATACAAACTTCCCTTGTGCCCTTTTCGGTGAGCATGGTCATTATACTCACCATTTCCCCAAAATCGTTGAATTTAAACGGATGAAAGATTCCATGAATGCACCATGTACTCCAATGTCGCCTGCCTCTGAGCAAACCCCACAAAATTATTTGCAACAACCACCCCCGAATGTACTGAAAAACCCTATTCCGCACCAAGGTGTGATGAATACCCAACAGGAAATGCATCCTGCCCCACCACAAATGGGACAGTATCAACTCCCTGGAAATCCAACGGATCGCAATATCCTCCTAACTAGCGAAGAATAAATTCTTCTGCAAACACGCAGACGTCAATACAACACACCCCCTGAATCTACTCCCACTACTTTGGAAGCAACTCCAGCTACATTTAGACAACCCTTGATGATTCCATGCCCTAACACTGAACCCCCCATTCGTATTCCTTGCATCCCATTATGTCGGAATGTCACCAAACCTCAGGCTAGGGAAACACACAATTACAGTCTGGTCGATGACTTGGCAGAATGTCCTGGGGCCATGTTAGTTTTGGAGGTCCTCCAAACCTGTCCCACTCAATGGAAATCATTTCTTTTCACCTTGGGGGTATTCGACCCTACTAATACTAGACTCATCAGATTTGATCTAGATTGTGGGGAACCTCGTCTCCTCACTTTGGTAGCTTTCCAAATACTAGTCCAGATTCAAAACATTACAGTTCATCGTTGTATCATTGAGGAAGGTGCATCCACATGCATCATGTCAAAAATGGTATGGCGGGAACTTGGCTCCCCTGAGCTATTACCATCCACCATCACTTTGAGAGATTATGATGGACGACCATATTCTCCTGAAGGGCTCTTTTAAAATGTCCCTGTTGAACTCGGGCGGAAAGCCATCCTTATTCACATTGAGTTTATCAATGCCCCAATCGATTACAACATCTTTTTTGGATGTAGCTACATGTATGTTATGAAGGAAGTGGCATCTTCTGTGTTTCGAATGATGATGTTCCCCCACAATGGGAAAATCATCACCATCGACCAAGTTTCACATTATGAGCCTAACCACTCCTCCAACATCGATAAAATCCTACCTCTTGTCTGCACTAGTTATGATTCCTACCCACTCATTGAGATGGGCCCCAGAATTTTCAAAGATCCATCCTTGTTGGGGGCATACCATGGAGCACCACCACTCATACATCCCTCAACACAAGTGTGTGTCATATCTTCCAATGGAACTGAAACTAGAGATACCATTCCTCCCACCAAGGCTTCTCCACCCCCCCGACGCCCCACTAATAGAAGAAATCCTACCTCAGGAATCCCCTGAGAACCCTACAACACCACTTATCCATGATTTCACCCTCCCACAGGGTCAAATATTGTTTTGGGAGATAGTCCCCCAAGCCATTACTCAAATTCCTTTCTTCTACCCCCCACTGGGACTACACGATTTCTAGGTAGCCACAACACTCACTCTTCCCAACATGGTGCTTTCCATTCTGGTATGGTATCTACACCCACCCGTGATGGTTCCTCAACCATCCATCCCTCCCCAAATAGAGGGAATCCTGATGCAAATTCCAATACTAACTCCAATGACACCACCCTCACCCCCACTTACCAACAACATCTCTACGGCTGGGGGCAGACGAAAGAAGAAAGATCCCACCACTCCACTTCCTCCCCAAGTTCAACCTCCTTGCGCACTATGCGAGAGAGAGGGACACCCCACCAATAAATTTCCCTCTCTCCCCGAGTTACACAATTTGATCCAACTCCCTCGAGCAACCACCTCGCTCATCGCTTCACTAAGCACACCTAGTACTACCAATGCGTCCCCTACTACAGGAAGTAAAGGGTTGCGAACCAAATTCGCATGTGCCATCTACTCAGAATATGGCCACTATACTCATCATTGACCTATGTTACCTTAGTTTCGACAGACACTCATGGGAGTATGCCAAAGATTCTAGCAAGAACCTCCTCCACCCACGTCATCAAGTACCCATGTCATTGACATCCATTATGTCATGACCTCAGTCAATGAACTGATGAGGTGCCCCTACTCTCTTTGTGAATCACTTGATCATTTCACATACCAGTGTCCTATAATCATTGAATACATGCATCGTCAAATGGTCCTTATTCAAAATCCTCCAACCACCTCACTTCCTGTGACGCAAGTGATTCCCCCTATTCCTTCTCTAGATACTATTCATATCCCCTCTTGAGTCACTTCCCACCCCTCCATGGTTCATGGATATACTGTCTAAGGATTTTCCCCCAAATCCTCCTAACTCTCTAGTTCATTTCCCTCAGGAAATCTTACCCCCAACCACAGTTTACAACCCACAGTGTTTGGACATTTGGTTTATGTCCAACACACCATCACACCATAATTGCAATACCCCCTCCACATCTTCACCACCTGAAGATAATCACACAGTAACAATCACCATTGTGACTTCCTCAGATCCCTTATATTCTCGCATATTCCCCTGCGACAAAGATATCCTGGAGGAACTAACTACCACCGATTTCCCATGGAACACACTCCATCACAGAGCGCTCTTTATCTCACATGAAGCCTTTGACCCTCCTTACCAAGCCTCCATATGTGCACTCGAAATCAAGAATTTTATTCCATCAGGGAATATAGACTGGTTCAACAACCTTATCCCTACCCCCGATGCTTTTGAAGAAGGTAACATGGCCAACATTTCCCCCACTGTCAAAATTGACATTTCCATCAAACCAGGAATCATAGAGGAAATCACCATTGGCACCACATGCTCCCCTGCAGAACTCACATCTTACAAAGCTATCTTTCAAGAATACCGAGATATTTTTTCCTGGTCATATACAAAGATTCCCGACCTCGATCCTTCTATAGACGAACATCACATCAACACATGGCCAGATGTCACCCCTGTATGTCAAAATCAATGCCCACTGCACCCATCCAAAGCAACGACTATCAAAGCTGAAATTGACAAACTATGCACTGCAGGGTTCATATACCCCATAGCATACACATCATGGGTCTCCAACCCCATCCCCATTAACAAAAAATAGGGCACTATTCGTGTTTGCACCAACTTTCGCAATCTCAATCATGATTGTCCCAAAGACAACTTGCCTACCCCTTTCATTGACCAAATTATCGATGACTGTGTAGGACACAAGGCTATGTCCTTCATGGATGGTTTCTTTGGCTATAATCAAATCCAAATCCATCCAGCAGATCAGTATAAGACCGCATTTACCACCGCATGGGGCACTTTTGCTTATCGTGTCATGCCTTTTGGACTAAAAAACACATGTGTGACGTTCCAATGGGCCATGACTTACGTTTTCCATGATCTCGCTTGCACCATTCTCACTTACTTGGACGACCTCACTGCTTGATCCAAGAAACAAAATTAACATCTAGATGACTTACAGGTCGTCTTTCAACGATGTCGATGATACAATATCCACTTTAACCCCCTCAAGTGTGTATTCTGCATCATTGTCGGACGCCTCCTTGGGTTTATCGTCTCCCAAGACGCCATCACTGTGGACCCCATCAAGGTCCAAGCTGTCACCGAAATTCCACCACCTCATAATTTGTATCAACTGCAGAGCCTACAAGGCAAAGCCATCTTTCTATGTCGCTTTGTCCTAGATTATGCCACTCACATGCATGGTTTCCTTCGATTATTGCGTCATGATATCCCATTTCGATGGGATGAACATGCCCAAACCTATTTTGATGATTTAAAAGAGGCACTCTCCAATGCCCCTTTGATTAGTCCACCCGACAATGGTCGCGACTACATCCTCTACTTATCGGCCTCAACCGTCTCAGTAGTAGGAGTTCTCGTCCAACTCGGGGATGATGGCCATGAGAATGTTATTTACTACATTAGTAAAAACCTTTCAGGACCACCCTTGAAATACAATCATGAGGAGAAAATCACCTTCACAGTCCAGAAACTGCGTCATTAGATTTTTCTTCACACTACCAAAGTCGTTGCAGATTCCAACCCCATGCAGTACTTGCTTAGTTGATGACAAATTAATGGAAAATGTTCCCGTTGGATCGTCATCCTTCAAGAATACGATCTAAAGTTTTCAACTCCTAAAAGCAAGAAATAATTTTTTCTCGTCGAACTCATCAAGACGTTTCCCTCAGACACCACAAGTTCATTCATCAATACGGATTTTCCCGACAAACACCTCTTCTGCATCCCCTCGGATGACCCCTGGTATGGCGACCTTCTCGTCTACCTTCGGACATAGAAGTCTAGGTCTCATATTTCTCGAGACGATCGTCGGTGCATTTGTCGCCAGGCCCCTCGATATCTCCTTATCGGTGACATCTTATACCAATGTGGGGTCGATGCCATACTCCGTTGATGTTTGACCATCGACGAAGCAGACAAATTATTGAATGTTTTCCACAGTGGCACCTGTGGTGGCCACCTCTCTAGGATTTCCACTTCCCAGAAAATCATTCGAGCAGGCTACTTCTGGCCCACATTTTTTAATGACTGCATCCACGCTGTGAAGCGATGAGACAAATGCCAGTTTTATGCAAACAAAGCACGAGCGCCACCCACTCTTCTACATCCAATCATCACTATCAGCGCCTTCTGCAAATGGGGCATAGAATTCATGACTTGCAACCCTCCATCAAGCAATGGACACAAGTACATCGTCGTTGCCATAGATTACTTCACCAAATGGGTTGAAGCCGTGCCTACCTTAAACAACATTGCTGACACACCAATGCGTTTTTTCTTCAACCACGTCATTACACATTTCAAATTTCCACTACAATTAGTCTATGATCACGGTAAACAATTTGAGAATGAGATCTTCGTCGAAATTTCCTCCAGGTTAGGATTCTCCCACGAGTTCGCCTCCCCATACTACCCTTAGTCCAACGGACAGGTAGAGGTTGTCAGCAAGGTCCTTAAAATCATTTTGCAACGCAGTGTCAACAAACATAAGACCAATTGGCATCATATGTTGTTTTCAACATTATGGGTTGATCGCATGACCATCAAAACCGCCACTGATTTTACGCCATTTCATCTAGTCCATGGGATTGAAGTCGTCGTCCCCATCGAGTGCGAAATCCCCATGTTGCACACCACCATCGAGCTATTACCTGAAAATTCTCCAATGGAACAATGATTGTTGAACTTAGAGTCGTTGGATGAAGACCGTCAGTCTTAATTACAGAACAATGAGGCAGCTAAAAAATGGTCGAAGGCCACCTTTGACCACCATGTCAACCTTCACTCATTTAACGAAGGAGACCTCGTCCTAGCCTATGATATCGTTCACGATACCCTCGGTCATGGGAAATTTGAGTCATTATGGAATGGAACCTACATCATCCAACACTTCCTCACTAAAGGTGCATATATCTTGGCCTCTCCAGGAGGCTATCCTCTCAAAGAAGTTTTACTTTAAGAAGTTTTATGCCTAAGCGTAGTCACCCTACACTAGGCTCTTTCTTTTGTACACGTTTGTAGAGTTTTTAGCGTTATTTTGTTCCCTCCATGCCTTATGTATGATCTACCATTTGTGCTATTGAAAAATGTTTTATCCATCGGCCTACCACATCGGTTACGCTGACGGAGCTAGCCACTGGACACAGAATCTCGCTTCGGCCGCTTGGGCCCTCTATACCCCCTCACATGAACTAGTCCACTTCAGCGACATATGTTTGGGCTCAACAAGAAACAACCAAGCATACTACACATTTGTCATTTACCTCCTCACCGAGGCTAGTCACTACCACATTCGTCACCTTAGCATCTTATTGGATTCCTAGCTTGTCGTCTTGCAACTCAACAATGTGTACCGTGTCCATGATCCTTACCTCTTCCACAAATACCTACAAATTAGACTCTTATATTGAGATTTTGATTCAATGACATTTACACACATTCCATGAAAATTCAATCAAATAGAAGATAGCATGGATAACCTAGAGTTAGATTGGCATTTATCACATCAAGACATCATCACACATACCTAAATCATCAAAAGTATATCACAACCTATAGATTAGACATCATAAAAAACATCACACAATATCATCACATGTAAACATCATGGAGATCCCATACATGTATATCCATATATATATATATATATATCAATGTGTCATCAATGTTTACAAAAAAGTACAACATGTACATCGCCCATAGGCAAGTGAGGCCCCCTCACCCCTTTAGGTACAAAATGGGTGTCACACTACCCTATACAAAATGGGCTCGCAGACCTATATAAATAAACAAATATACTAATAGCACTCATGGTGCCTCCAAAGCGCCACCCCCAGGCCCTCTATCTGCAGGAGGTGCCCCACCAATTGGGGGTCCTCTAGGTCCAGGGGGAAGTCACCTAGTCATACCTACTGCCGCTACAACCGCTCTATGGATCAAGGTCCGCAACTCTGTCGGGCCACCCACACACTGCTCCAGGACTCTCTCATCCTGGATATGAGACCACATGCCCTCAGGAACACCCTGCAGTACCACCTCCAACCACTGTCGAAAGTCCTCTAAACCTTCGCTAGCCTCTCCCTGAGGCGCATGCGACGACCCTGCAACCAGATTGTCAAATCTACACCTCCTGCCAGATCTCACATCATGTGTTGGCCTCGCACCAGCCTCGTTCCTCTGGCATCACTCTCCCACCCGTGGCTCTACCCACAGTGGTCTAATTGGCCAATTACGAGTCGAATCTGCCACCAAATCTACCTCTCAGCCTCGTGGCCCCACATCTGCACACACATAAACAAAGATAGAATCAACATCCATACATCTAAAACATATGCTACCCTATCAAAATCACAAAACATAAAGTACACCAACATACCTCTCTAGTCCCAATCCTCCCCAGGAGGCAACACCATATCCGGGTCATGCCAAAATTCCATCCCACGATACGGGAACTATAGTATAATCTGTGGCATCTGGTGCCACACACGCACCATAGTGGCTGTGAAATAATGGCCACCATCCCCACTTCCATGTCATACAAAAATATATGCCCACCGAATCAGTCATGGATCACGTGCCTCAGCCGTCGGAAGTAGTACTCTAGGGCGCAACATGGGTACGCTCTCCAAAAACCATGCCACCAAGATAGATCCAAAGGAAAAATCACCAGAGTCGCCTCCTGACACCGGTAAATCTACCCCATCATATTGGTGTGCAACATCACACCACAGGAAAATAGATCTCCATCCAATACCCTCCACATAATCCTCGGTTGACCACCACTGATTTACTGAATTGCTAAGGATCCATAGATCCTCACAATCATCACGGCGATGCATCGATGCAAGAGCGTATCCATCGCCTAAATCCGAACGATCGAACCTGACATAAATTTCATCCCCGAACAATACCTTGGTGCCAATTCTGCTAAGTGTACATCCCCTGGCAACTGGGGATCAACAGGTAGGCCCATCCCCTGAAAAGGGAGCTCCGTTAAGAAATAGACATACTATCTCGCCGAGAATGTCAGTTGCTCCCCCCACACAATGAAGCACTACAACTCAGTGCTCCACATAGACATCAGATACTGTAGAAGATACTCCTGCGCCCGTATCAGTGGGTAGTTGAAGAACTTGAGCAACCCACAGGATGCCAAGGCTCTCCGAACGCTTGACTCATCCCTCACTACCTCTCTGAGGCACTCCCAGTCCCGCTCTCTCCAGTGGAATGGCATACTGCACTGATAACCTACATTTACCCAAACAACACTTGATCAACCATCAACATTCCTTCACAAAAATCTTCACAAAATACAAGTTTTTTCACCAACCCCAACTTTGCCTCAAGTGCGCAGATGTCACCTCCACAGGCGCACACACATGCGCGCTTGTTCTTCGCATAGGTACGCATCAAGATGCAGTTGTCGAATAAACAGATGTGCATCAATGTGCATCTATCACACCCATAGGTGCACATTCATGTGCACTTGTTCTCTTCACAGATGCGCACTAATGTGCAGCTGTCGGAGAAGAAGTTGTGCATAGTGCACAGTTGTAAATCGAACAGGTGTGCACTAAATGCGCACATGTTTGTCCCACCCACGTGCCCCCCATGCGTGGCTGTGATCAACACAGTCACACATCACATGCGGCAAAGGGAATTATACCCACGCATCTGAGCGGGGGTCACCTTCCTTCTCCCGCGCATTGGTGCCCCCCCTACAAAAACCCCTATTACGGCCATCCGTACAAACTTGCCTAGAAAATAGAACCTAAATACTATGCAGGAGGATGAGAGCACTAACCTGGCTCTCGAAAATTCTGGATCGGTCAGCTCGAACTCTCGTAATCTCCAAATCTCCTCTCAAAACATCTCGTCAACTCACTATGGCAACAGGTACAAATGAGGTGGCATTGTGGACCCCACAACTATATATAGTCCATTTTTCCAAACTTCCACACTCACTTACAGGAGCTCAAAGCATTCGTTTTTCAATCCGTCTTCAGCCATGGGATCAGGATCTCGCCACCTACACAGTCACATTCCCTGGGTCACCATCCATACTCAGCCCTGGGGGAGCGTTTTTCCCACATCACGTCTAGGTACGCATGATCATGTTCAAAATTATCAAATAGTTGTTATATGTTCTTTATCTTCAGATATTGTTCATGTCGGGTATTCATTTTTAATGTGTGTAGGTACTTGGTCATCACAAACTAGCGCAACCCATTCAGGTACATGAATGACACTGGCATGTAAACATTCCCTCTGAATATCAATTTCATCTCCCAGTCACACCCTCCGACATTTTTCTATAGGATCCTCACATCCGACTCTACAGTACTATGACCTCCGTTGCATTTCGGTACTGTCACCCAGTAGCACTCTTCCCCACATGAGTTGTCCCATTCATAGTCCCCCTTAGCACTTTGAAACTCATGCTACTTTCACCCCCTAGGGATGGGAGTCCTGATAGTCTTACGCATTTCCGAGAATAAGCCACATACTTATTCTCCTCATTTTGCTAGCTTTCCCAATGGACTCCCAGGTTATCTCATCACAGTTCTAGTTTGACTGCGCCTCCGCAGTATCATTAACCTTCCATTTCATCCACAATCAGTTTTCCCATCTGCGAATTGTCCTCCATTCATCTACCTCATACAGAAACCCACCCATGGGGCCCCCACCATCCACCAGTCCTCCACGCAAATTTTCCCCTCACAGGCCAAGCCATCTTGCACTGGGGCACCCGTTTCTGTATCCGTACACTCACCCCCAATGATTCGGATTATTTTTGGCACGAAATGAGAGCGGAGATATAATAAACAAATGCACAGAGATATCGCATATATCCAATAATATAACATAAATATATCAGAGATGCAACCATAAACACATAGATATAGTAATACACGATTTCTATTAATGAAAGACATGTACAAAGACTGTAAAAATACAAAGTGAAAGACTCACTAGAATGGTGGCAACTTATCTCTGAGAAGAGATGTGACGGCTACTCACATTCGCAAGAAGATGATTACAATGAGGCTCTGAAGGAATTTTTAAAATAAATTGGAATACCAAAAACCCTAGACATCCAAAAACCTAACCCTAAGAGATGAAGCGCCAAAAGTCATGTGGGTCCCGTTTGGGTAAGTGAGTACATCAACTTCCCGAGGTCGTAACTTTTGCATACGATCTTTGTTTTAGGCGTGTGATATCTCGTTGGAAAGGTATCATCGAGGAGATTCATTTTGGGGGCTGAATTATGCCTTTGGATATCATTTAGAAACTCAATCTTGAAAAACCTTCATTTGGGCCCTCAAAATGGCCCCGAAAGTTAAAAACTGCTAAAAATAGTAAATTGCCAAAAAATTGTTTTGAGTCAGTCAGAAAAGGTGGGTGGACATCGATATCCACCTGGATCAATACTCCCTTTTTGGGAAGCAATGGTCTCCATTGCGTTGAGTTCCCGGGGGAGAGGGAAAAGCGTTTGTTGAATCTGCATCTTGGTGAGCTGCTTGCCTTGTTGGAGACGTCGTGCTTCTCAGTTTGTGGAAGTATGTCACGAACCTGTTGAGGTTGAGGCTATTCAACAAGTCGAGATACATGAGAGGACGGTGTGCAGAAGGAATCTTTGCGTTTTGTTGCAACCTTGTCGACCTGCTTCTGTTGGATAGAAGGTGCAATTTCCTTCTATTCCCCTTTTGAACAGATTGTGAAGAAGCTGAATTTTGCAGTATGAGATACTACTGCAAATATTGTAGGGGTAAATATTTTATTTTCTATTGATTCCAAGTCCCTAGTCTTCCATATCGCATCATGCAAGTTGAAAGTCTTAAAATCCTTAACCCAACCCCTCAAGGGCTCCCTCAACCCTTTGTTGGAAAATGTTTAACGGGCAGCAGATGCTTGTCATTGATGGCAAGTATAGCATTGATGATGGCTAGAGTACAACAACGATGATCAACAGGCAAACAAACGATAAGTCCAGGAAGATCGAATGATCGAAGGAAATGCAACATTGATAAAATGATCGAAGGCCCGAGAAGCATTTCTGATCATTGGATCTCATTCAAAATTCCCGAAAGAACAAGGGCCGTCAGATCAGAATATAGACAAGAAGAAGCGTTGAACAAGAGGACAAATCTCAAACATTAGATCCAAGCGCAGAACCCGACCATCGTTGGATCAAGGAGAATCTGCACACCTTTTCAAGTATATCAAGGAGAAGCAGGTGTAATCGCGATATGCAAAATCACGACTTAATCTGAGCTGTCAGATCGAGGTTGAATCTGAACCGTTGATCCCAGTCCATGTCGGAGTTCCGAGGATCGCGAGTTGAACATGTCAAAGATTATTAACATCAGGAATCTCGAAATCCCGATATGCGAAATCACGATGTAATCTGAGCCGTCAGATCAAGCTTTGATCTGGACCGTTGATTCCAGTCCGTGTCGGAGTTTCGCGGATCGCGTGTTGGAGATGTCAAAGAAACAATGCAACAAGAATGTTGATTTCGCGATATGCGAAATTGTGATTCAATCGTAGCCGTTGAATCAAGCTCAGATCTGGACCGTTGATCTAACTCCATGTCGGAGTTTTGGGGATCGAGAGATGGAGAATTCAGAGACTCTCAACATTAGGAGTCCCAAAGTGCCGAAATGCGAAATCGCGAAACAAGACATGTCAGCAAACCTAAGAACATGTGGCACAACCAGGCAATGACAAGTGTCAAGCTGATTCAACACTTCAGGCACATGTAAGTCACGAATCAGAGTGACACGTGGTAGTATTCAACACGTGTCAATCCACGTGTGACGTCAGCAGGTTTTCACCACTTCGGAGTTTTGGAAATCGGGAGATGGAGATGAAGAGAACTCCTACCACAGGAGTCACGAAATCATGATACGTGAAATCGCGAAATGATCTGAGCCGTCAGATCAAGTGTTGATCAGGACCGTTGAATCCCATGCCATTTCGGGGTATCGTGGATCGCGACTTGGAGAGTCGAGATGTCTCATCTCCAGACTCACGAAATGTGAAATCGCGAAAGCGCCTTATGCATAAGGTTGTGGTCACAGCCCTTGGTCACATCAGCGAGAGGTGGAGGAAAGAGCTAGAGCAACCAAGATCCTCTTCGGAGATCGCGATATGAAGTGTCAAGACACTTGGGCATAGGAATGCCAAAATGCCGAAACCCGATTTAAAGGCAAGATTAATTAAGTTCATCCAATGGCGCAGATAAACCTGAACAAGATCGAAGGCTACTGTTGCACGACACAATGAAATTGCTAGAAACCATTGATGGTTTCTACCAAAGGATGCAAAGAGACTTCGGTGTGATTTCCAGAGGAGTTGAAGAGTCACATGGAATCTGCCAGTGGAATGAAGACGATTCATGGAGGAAATTGACAGCTGGATGAGGGTTTGAGCTTGTAACTAAAACATAAAGGATGAGCTCGACTGTAATAGAGAAGATGAAGAGTCTCAACTGCCAGAGAGAAAAAGGAATCTTGGCTTAACACCTAGTGATGACAGACACAGGGATTGAATTGCCAGAGAAGTCGAAGAGTCGCGATGATGATCATGCAAAGCACTTGAGATGTGGAGGAGATTGGCACGGTATGAGCATGCAGAAGAATGGCGAATATTGCATGCACAAGATGCACATAAGTTATATATACACTGTACAGAGAAGAGAAGTTGTTGTTGTTGTTGTTGGAGTTTGCGGTGGTTGATGTTATTGAAGGTGATTCATGTGTGAAGAAGGAGGTGAGTGCAACAACTGAATTGAACAGAAGAGGATCTGTGCAGTGAATGGACATGGGGCACAGAGCATAAAAGGCAGAAGAACAGACAACGCAAATCATGTGTGCAGAAAGGCAATGAGGTAGACAGAGCAACGAAATGCAACAGAACAGTGATGAGTCTGGTAAGCCATTGTTGAACATCATATCACTGTAATAAGTTTCAGTATCAAAGATTTTGTATTTCAGGGTGGAAGGGAGGTGCTAGGGAGGACTGTTGTCCTCAGAGGTTCAATTGGGTGCTTGAACACAGGGAGTTGTAGCTTCCATCTGGTTGCAGCCAGAGAAACCAGGGTGGCAGGGTGGTGCAAGGGATAACTCTTGTTCTCTGTTATACAGGTTGAT
>ML818123.1:38429-60431 GCA_009831015.1 Picea engelmannii
ATGATTAAGCATAATAATAACAATGTAACCATACATGTAAGATATTAAACCTACAACCATTCAATCAAGAAGTTTTGTATGAAAAATACACTTACAAATTCATGAAGAGCTTATCAAACCCTAGTTGTAACACCTTCCAATGAGAAAAACACCATATGCATGCCAAAGATAATCCTCCCAAGTGTAGCGCCTCAACTCCAAGAGCCAATAATCCAAGACAAAAAGACTAAAAAGAGATCTCTCACAAGAGAGTGAGTTATGTTATGAAAAAATGAGAGGCAACGTCCTCTCTTTATATCATCCAAATGACCTTTAATTACAAAAATAGGTCATTAAAACAGCCGACAAGGCTGACTTAACAATATTTCATTATTTGTCACATTAAATGCTAAAATGTCAAATTATGAGCTAAAAAGGGAGACGTCAGGCCCCTCTGAGGGAGACGTTGGCCCTTTTTGGGCAAAATCAGCATCCAAGGAGCAAAACGTTGGCCCCCATGGGGCTTCTGCAACCTGCCACATGTGCCAAATAAGCCCATCACACTGTCACCTGCTCCAGAAAACGCCCAGCCTGTCCTGGGTGGCATCCTGTCCATCAAAGGTCATCATCTCATCTGCAGTGGGTGATCCCCCTAGGCCGGTCTCTGCCAAAGTATCATGGGTGAGGACGTCCATCTTCTTCTTCATGCAAGGGTTCGTCTAAACATTGTCCTGCCTCTGCCATCCCAACAACCATCTGGTGGGCTCTTCAGCCCCATGGAGGTCCGAACTAATCATATCACCATGTGTACCGGTCCACTGGTACCTTTCCGCCGGGTATGGTCCTGCACATCAAAGACTACGCCCTCCATGGGCTCATTAGTCCGAGAGATCATAGCAATGTAAATCATATCTCATTATTAAAGTTATCAAGTATATGCATGAAATCCCTAACACATCATCTAAGAGCTCAAACATATTACACAGATCTACTATACAAAGATGAAGAAACCAACAGAGCAACCTATTGGGCTAGTACCCACAAGATAAGGAAAGTTCCCTCAAAAGATTATTCAAGCCATGTTTAATGAGGCGATATGGTTTTTTTAGGGATGTCTAGTCATAGTAAGACCAAGGGCAGGTGTTGTCTATGGGTGCCTTTGTAGGAGGCAAGTTGTACCCGTCATGGATGCATTTTTTCCAAGCCCTTTATTGCCTTTATCTTTTTATTTATTGCTTTTTTTTCTTTTTACTTCAAGGTCTGACCAGAGGACACTGCCTTGGCTTGGTGGTCAGAGCTGACAGTGTTACCCACTGGTATATTCGCAGATATGATAAGGTTGGCTCGTGATGAGACCCCCTTTCCTTTGGCCATGCAACCAAAGGTCACTGCCCTGGCATGGTGACCAGATAGTGGCAATGTCATACTGTTGAATACCTATGAACATAATGGGTCGGCTCATGATGAGACCTCCCATCCTCTTGGTTAGGTCTTGTTTCATTATTTTTCTTAGGGTCCCTTTAGTTTTTTATCGAGAGGCCTTTTATTGCCTTCTCGGGGATCCCCTGGGCGAAGCATCTCTAGGTTTGATTTCCTATGGCTTTTATCTTTTACCAGCTTCTTTTACCCCCCTGGGCCTTTAGCCCCTTCTTCCCACAAGACAAAGTGTAACCCTCAAAGGTCATCCTAATGGCCAGACCAAGGGAATGGGATGGATGAGCGGGGTTTAAGATGTAAATATGATAAGATGGTGGGAGCGGACGATGGCTCTGCAAATCCCCCTTGGTGGCTAACCAAAACCCATGAATACAAGCTTGCTAAGTCGCCCAATCAATCACCCCAACAATGGTCAAGTGGATTAGTGTAAGATCCAAGCAGTCATCTGAAATGAAAGGAACCTAATGCATATATAAGAAAGTTATAATGATCAAACATGACACATACCATGATACCTCGGACCAATTACCTCATGGAGCAAGAGTCCTTTCTGAAACAAGTCCAAGTCGGTGGTGATGGAAGTTGTTGTTGCTGACAGGACAAATCTGGTGAAGAAGAAGAAAGATGGGCCCTCCAGGGCCATGCTCAAGTCAATCCCGCTCTCGGTACTCCATGTCTAGGACCTGTGGGCCTCGAGACATGATCTCCTAGTTATCCCTAGATATCAGGGATAACACGACTCATTGGTGTTGAGTATTGTTTCCAGGTCACCAATATCACGAGAAGGATTTCCTGAGTCATTATCTCCATCTTCATTTAGAATAGCATTAATAAAAGAATTGTTGAAGCCAATTGCTAGTAGAAGTTCTACAAAAATTTCGCTAGGGTTGAACCCTTTTACCCTTTCAACATATCTTAGATTCCAGTCATGGAAATGGCCTGGAAATTCATCAATCTTGTTCATATTTCTAAATATGAAGTCCCCAACTTTCCAAGGCAAAGGTATGAATTGGTCTTTTCTCTTTTCATGAAAAAAATGCAATCAGTAGTTGTACTACCTTGCTATTTCAGTAACAAACATTTTGTCAGATATGTGGCATGGAAGGAAGGAAGCATTTTTCTTGGAGCCGAAAATCCTTATGACATTGTAATTCTCCATTTGTTCTAGTGTTCCTTTCCTATCCAGGAACTTACTCGCCTTGTTAGACATATGGGGAGTGTCCTTTCCAAACAAAAAGCCTTTAAAAACTGCGACAAAATCATTAAAAAATTCTTTAAAATGTTGGGAGGCCTTGTGCCTCCATAATGTTTGATACCAGAAGGTTACCGGGTCAAATTCACAGTTTACCTTCTTACACATAGATAATCTCGGAATCTGACAGCAATGTGCTATCGGGAAAACCAAATAAGATGACATAAATAATTTCTTCTCCTTCTTGTATTGTGACAATCGAGAAGAGATTTAAGTGGAAATCAACTTGCCTGAATCAAAGATGGCATGTTCCTTAACCGTAAAGTATAAAATGTAAAGAATCATGTGGGAAATGTTGGTTGTAGTTTCTTTTCCTATTATCCTCGTGAAAATAAAAGAAGTTTCCCAGAAAGGATTTTTGAATGAGCTAACCTACAATCTCGTGATATCCTCGGAGACGGTCGATGGGTTCTCCAGAAACTCAGGTAAGAGGTCCAACCCATTGTCATGCTTCTTTGAGAGTTCTTTGCAATCTTCGCCCTTGAAGGTAAGCGTTGGCTCAGGAAGTCTCAACATATTACGAAATACCTGAGGTGATAGAGAGATAGGGGAATGATCCCGCAATTGAATAATCTATTGGATTGGAATATATCTCTCGATGCACCAGGGGACCAACTCCTTACATTCAAAGACTTCTGGGACACAACCTGCGTGCACAATTCCATATGTCCATATTACGTCCTTCTGGGCAGAAGGGGATGAGTAGTAAGAATATGCTCTCGACTACTAAAAGCTCTGGTCCTCACGCTCAAAAACTTTCAATGTATCTCCACAGAACTATTGTCAAGTTGCTGCCATAAGTTGATGAAAACGTTCCTTTGCTCCAGATAATGTTTAAAATGAACGCTTGAGAGGGATAATATAATCCTCCGTAAATCTTGGTTTAATGCATTTTAATAAGAGATATCCTCGATCCCTTCTCTTATTAATGAAAATATTTACGAACTTGCATGATGAGTTGTTAGCATTCAAATCAATACTAAATTCTTATTTGTAAGCGCGCGAGGGTGGAGGGGACGGACGAGAGAGAAATAGGATTTGAGACTTTTGTGAACCCGCGAACCTGCGATTGCAGAAGGTTCAAAATCGGCTAAGTATAGAATAGCACGGCGGTCAAACAAACTCATCGTAGGAGGAATGAGACTTGGAATTTCAGGGAGTCTGTGGGTCAAACTGTAGATCGGGGAACTTTTGGATGCAAAATGTATATCACGAAACATGGGGTATGAGAATTCGACCCTGCCAACCGAGGAACCCGTGATTGCAAAATAAACTAAGTATAGGATAGCACTGAGGTCGGTCAAACTCGTGTTGTGAGGGTATGGATGTAGATGAGGATCTACAAGTCTGGTAACCCGGGAACCCGTCGTTCTGAAAAAATGACTAAGTATAGAATGAGAAAGGGAAAGTAGAAGAGAAAAAAAAAAGGAAAGGGAAAAATAGGTAAGTATAGAAGAGGGAAAATAAAGGGAGAAAATAATTTGGGAAAATAGAAAAGGGGACGGAAATTTTGGAAGTGGGAAATGATCTCAACAAAACTCCTTTGAAGAGCCATCGTACCGTTCCCATCCATACTTACATTTTCCATCACCTAAAACCCCCCATTTCCTCTTATCCTGGGATTTTAGGGTGTATTGACCCAAGAAGGGGTTGTCCCTCATTTTATGGGAAGAAGGGGTTGAAGGCCCAGAGGGATTGATGTTGGAGAAAAACATAAAATCATGTTTATATATACCTTCCAGATGCTTCGCTCGAGGATCCCCTGAAAAAGCAATGAAGTGTTTCTCTATAAGAAAAGGGGGACCCACAAGAATAAATGATTATGAATGATTAAAGGGTTAGTTGTAGGATATGAGGTCTCATCACGAGCTGGCCTATCATGATCATGGGTATATGGTAGTATGACATTACCATCATCTCATCACCAAGCTAGGGAAATGGCTCTCGGTTGCATGGCTGAGAGAAAGGGGGTCTCCATGAGCCAACCTTATCCTTTTCGAAAGATACTTGTGAGTGACACTCTCATTATCTGGATACCACGCCAAGACAATGGCCTTCAACTCATTCCTTAAAACATGAAAGAAACAAAAAATGACAAGAAGATGGGCTTGGAAAAAGTGCATTGCAAACAAAGGTGCCACACACCCTCTACAACGACACCCATGAATGAGACACTACAACCCTATGTATGTCATGAACCCCATGCCCAGTGAGTTTTGATCCATAACCACTTCATCTACTTCATGTGGCTTAGAGAGGCATCACTTGGGAAACACTACTTGACCTAGGGAAATATCTACCCAATAGGAAACCTCATCAACCCTCCCATATCCAAGCTTAGCAAGTTGCATAATGTCTTTGAGAACTTATTTGTTTGACCATGTAATCTTTGATACACATGCTTAGGTGGCTCATTTATTGACTTGATTTACTCACCATAATATTATGACATGAGATCCTTGGAGGGCATGTTTATTTGTCTTTGTAGGACCTAGTTGGTGGACACTTTTTGAAGAACAAGCCTAGCTTGGGCTTCCATGGGGCTTGAAGCCCACAGGTTGGATGCCAAGGGCCCACATGTCGGATGACAAAAATGAACATTTGGAGGCCTAGAAGGCACCTTGGATGACCTCACCATGCCCTCACAAGCCAAATAATTTGTTTTAGAGATCTAGAACGTCACCTTGAGGAGCTTGATGTCATGCTTGAGGGGCTTGAGGTTGTGATGAGTACACATGGCACATTTTGAAGGAAGGAAACCTTGGATCGTGGAATAAAAGGTTGGATCAGAGACACATGGCCTTTGGAGGCCCAAATCAATTAACTCCAACTCAATGTTTGACCTAAAAGTGCCAAAAACCTCACCTTAGAAGGGTGATGTCTTACTTTAGGGTTTTCTTTTATGTACAAATCATGAATTGTTTAATATTGTTTTTGTAAATAGGCAAGATTAGGGTTGTTGACCCCTAATCTTGTGATTTACCCTAAAATTATGTGGACAAGCTATGTGAATGACATTTTGTATAAATATAGATCATAAGATCTCATTTTAAAACATATATCTCCCTTTTGGAGAGGCCTTGGAATGAAATTTTCGTTATCTTTGGCTACTTCTCTATTGTGCTCTTGTGTATGGTTATATTTTCTTAGTTATTGTTTGGTGGAAGTAATGTGCTATCCTTGGAAGGATTTTCTCTTGCTATTGTGGTGGTTGGTCTTAGCATCTCTCCTTGAATTGGTAAGAAAATATGCTTTGTATTATCATTTGTGTTTCAAGTGAAGGTTATTTTGCTAGAGCTAGGTGGGAAGTATAAGGGCATACACCCCCACCTCAGTCTCCATCATATTTTTTCTTAAGTATTATTGATTTAACAAGGGTTTGCTAAGAGAAGTATAAGTGCATACACCCTCTTAGTCTAAACCCTAACTAGGGATACTTGCCTTGGGGAATAAGAGGATTTACACCTCCATGGAGGTAGTACCTCTACCTTATTATTTTCTTGACTCCATTATCCCAATCATTAAAGGAAATAGTCATCACTTGTTGCAATGGAGAAAAAAGTGTTTCCTTGGGGTACGTGAAATATTGTTCTTTATGAGATTTGATTGGTTGCGTTTGTTCTCCTTGATAGGGCACACCATTTTCCCTATAGGAATACGTTTTTGTGTGCTAGAAACCTTGTTGTCATAAAACTAGGTCTGTTGTCCTAAAACAACTCTTCAAACCCTCTTTTAACCATAACTTTGTCTGTACTTTGTCAAAATCAGTGAATAAATAGTCAAATATGCTTGCCTTGAAAAGATCTATAGAATGGTGTACTTGGTTGTTGGGTTTGTTGAATTATTATTTATGAATGTAGTTATTTAATATTACAACCATAATGATTAATCATTGTGAGTTTAATCATTGGTTATTTTGCTTGTTGTCTCACATAATTTTCATTGATCTAGTAGCATTGTTTACTGCTTCTATAATAAAAGCATTGTGGGATTACTATCTATGTTAAAACAACCCTTTTTGTTGCTTCATTGTTTAAATAATTTACTCATTAATATTGTCATTGTTGAGAGCTATACTTGAGTAAAATCTTGTGTCAATTGAAAGAATTGTTGAAGCTATTGTCATTAATTTATATTGCTAATATAAACTTCTACTAATTTCTACAAGGTAGGGACAACAAGCTTAACTTGTTTTTCTATCTAACATATTGTATGCAAGCTTGTATTTTCTTGTGTCTCGGGCAGGTACAAACACTTTTGCAGGTACCCCAAAAACTTGGCAACCTTAAACTACTTGGAAACGAGTCATCAAATCCATATTCCACTTAGAAACCTTGACCTTTAGTGGGATACTTCTCTTCATTCCCTTCCATCCCTCTCAATCCCCTCGGGGTCACCGAGATCACCTCCCTGGAGTGACCTAGTCACCCTTGAAGCATGGGACCTATATCAAGGTGACATTGGGCATATTGACCCTTAGTTGTCGCCACTTGGTGGTTGGGTCGGGCTTTTCCCAACCTACAACTTGTGCGATAACAGAACGAATATTTCTATGGGATTGATTGTGGGCCTACCTAAATTGAGAAATAAATGTCATGGTTGTCATAGATCATCTTTCCAATTATGCTCATTTATGTGCTCTTTAACACCCACTGACAACATCCACAATGGCTCAATTTTTTATGGATAATATCTTCAAACTACATGGCATGCCTCATTCTATTATCTCCGACCATGATCCAACTTTCACCAACAAGTTTTGGCAAGAAATGTTCAGGCTACAAGGAACCCAGTTGCATCTCAGCACTTCCTATCATCCCCAAACTGATGGACAAACTGAAATTGTCAACAAGTGTTTGGAAACATATTTGAGGTGTTTTTTTTTTTACAAACAAACTCAACAGGCTTAGTGGTTACCCCTAGATGAATGGTGGTACAACACCTCTTACCATACTACAACTCATATGACTCCCTTTGAAGCGATCTACGGGAAATATCCATCGTTGATTCTCTCATACATGTTAGGCGTTTCCAAGGTTTAGGAGGTGGAAAACACCCTTGTAGTCCACGTGGTCATTCTCCATACTCTCAAAGAAATTTTGGTCATGGCTCAAAATTACATGAAACAAGAAGAAGTTCAGGGTCATTCAGAATGTCAATCTATTGAAGGGGACCAGGTGTTTCTTTGTCTACAACCTTATAAGCAAACTTCACTCAAGGTTGAACATTGTCAGAAACTCGCCCCCAATTTTTATGGTCCTTACTCACTTCTCAAGTGAGTGGGGCTCATGGCCTGCTAGCTAGACCTTCCCAATCATTCCAAGCTCCATCTTGTTTTCCATGTCTCATGCTTAAAGAAAGTGATTGGAACTAAGTGTCAGACTCAAACCAATCTCCCTGAGTTGGATGAAGAATGATCCAATTTCTTGCAGCCACAAGAAGTGTTGGACCAACATGATTGTTGTCTCTGCCAGTGCACCATCAAGGAAGTTTTAGTTTAGTGGAAGGATACACCACCAGAAGATGCCACTTTGGAGTCGACTACCATTCTGCAACAATTTCCCCATATCAATCCTTGAGGACAAGGTTGTTTTTCAAGGGGGAGGACATGTTAGGGACCTAACCTGCCTAACCCCCTCATGTATATAGAATAATATGTTTTCTATGTAATATATGCCAATATTACTAAATAAGGCCTATGTAATAATGTAAGAAGACTTAATAGAAGCTTCTTCTTCTAGAAATATCTTCATCTAGAATGTTCTATAGAATATAGAAGTAGTATAAATAGAAGTAGAAGGTGTGGGAAAGATTTGTCTTGAGAATTATTGTAATAGAGATGTGCTCTATTGGAGTTTGGCCCCTCGAAGAGAAAAGTGAACTTGGATTTCTATCATTAAAGATATCTTTGTTGGTGTTGTTATTCTCTATATTTTGTTGTTCCACTGGTATTTGCTGCAATATTTTTGTTTCTGTTGATTCTAATACATTAGATACCTTATAGAAATGTGGAAGAAATTATAAATGGTGAACATATGTGACTTTCCATTGATTAGACCATAATAAAGAGGTGCCTATAGGAGGTGCATGACCAAAAGTGAATGATGTTCCATGACATGTGTTACAATTGGATTACAGTCGCCATAAGTGGGTTGCATGAATATATGTCAAGTCACAAATTCTACAGTAGAGTCATTACTCATTGGTGATGAAGCGCTTGTTAAAGTGTCTGCAAGGAGAGGTGAATTTGGTGTCAATGGTTCAAACACATGCTCCTCCTAATATTCTTTAGTTTTAATACAATGCCATGGATTATTAATGAATAACTTCTCATAATGACCCTCGTCATTCAATAGAATGTCCAACATTGAGCTTGAATAAACCAAGTATTTCTCCTAATCTGAAGTAAAGGGAGCTTTATGTCCAATTTTTAAATCAATATTATTTGGACTTGGATGGAGGAGTTTTTTATCTTTTTAGCTCGAGAGGTACTCCGCATGTGTGTCTTGTATGCAGAAGTTACCTTGTACCTACACTACTAGACACTTGACTTTATAATGGGTTTTCATAAAATTGTGATAAAGTGGTTCTTTTATTAAAGTGACTTTTTAATAAAGTGTACCTTCTAATATTAAAGTGATTTTATTTCATAAAGTGCACTTATGTTATAAAGTGAAAATGTACTTTAATATTTTAAAGTGATTTATTTTGGAGGGAATGAATCATGACCCTTGATCTTGTAAAGGAAAGATTAGATCTTGGCCATTAGATCTAGGGTTGGAGAAGGTGAAGGGTCACTTTCAGATTATAAGAGAATGCATTGGGTAGTGTGCGAGATACAATGAGAAGGAGATTGAGAGAGATTTATGAGATAACTTGAGAGAGGAAAGTTAGGGCAGCAAGGAGGGTGCATTTCCCAAGAGAGATTGGGCACAAATCCCAAGGGAATATTTATGTGTGAGTGTTGATAGTTATTGATGTTGTTGGAGGTTGTATTGTACGGATCCGTACAGTCCATACAACAAGGAAAAGAGGGCATGGAAATCAAGGCAAGTGTGACACGATTTTCGAGGCTGTTTTGGAGGGGTTTTTTTGCTGCATTAGAGTCATACAGATCTGGCCATACAACAAATTGTGGGTGCATTTTCCAAGGTGTTTATTTCTAGGTAGGCCATACAAAAGTACAGATTTGGTACGTTTTCCAAGGAAAAATTTTGTGGGGGCAGTTTTGTGTGTTGTAAGTGGATTTCTCTTGGCTGGAAATTGTATTGTTGTTGTTGATATGAACGTTCCTGAAGCTATATAAATCTCTCTCTCTCATTGGGATTTCCCACATTGGGGTTTTCCATGGAATTGCCTAAATTTATGAATTTTTCTGAGTTGAATGGTCGTTGTTCATTGTATTTATTCCACTGCAAAATTGCTTAGCAATGTGTATTTTTGCTTATGGTAATTTCTGAACGTGGGTTTAGACATTTCAGAGTTCATATAAGACAGTTATCTCTAGGTTTCTAAGTGTATGACAGAATATTGTTAAGCAGATTTTGTCATTTAAATTTCTACATGGTATCAAAGCTTGGGCTCTAAGTGATGAGCAGTAAGATTTTTGGGCAAGTTTGAAGGGGGGAAATCTGTTGTTTGTTTTCCTTTGAATAATGATAGGGAATATGGTTGCATGCATTAGATCTGAGGATCAGTTGGATGGATTTTCCAACGAGTTAGCTGCAGTAGGAGAGATCATCTCAAAAGTCGAGTTGGGGAGGATAGCCTTGAAAGGATTCACAAAGGAATGGGATGTCTTTTTGAAGTGTGGTGGGTCGAGAAAATTTTCCAGATTGGAGCATGTTGTGGGACAACTTCACTCAGGAGGAGATCTAGATGGGGTCTCATAGTAGTGGTCAGAAGGAAGAAAGAGCTAAGGAGAATGTTGTTCTTGTTGTAAAGGGAAAGAAGAAAGGAAATTTTGGGAGGGACTTGAGTAAATTCAGATGGTATTGTTGTAACCAATTGGGGCACCTTGTTTCTCAGTGTCCCGAGAAGAAGAAGAAGAGGAAGGAACAAGAGGGGTCTGGGACAGCTGCTACAACAACTATGGAGGACTTTTCTTCCAAGTTTGACAAGGAATTTTATTTGGTTACTCTAGTATCCAAAATCGGTAGTGGAGGATTAGGGGGTCATATCAGATGGATTGTTCATAGTGGATCCTCTTGTCACATGATGGGAATCTAGCGATCATTCCTGATTATCATAGAGATGGGACCTGATCGATTGGTGGAGAGTGAAGGTGGTATGGCGCGAGTTGTACATGGAGTTGGAAGGGTTAGATTCTGACTCAAGTATGGAGGACTCCTGGAGCTTGATCGGGTTCTCTTTGTTCCTGGGTTGAGGGTTAAATTGCTCTCAGTATTAGCCTTGGAGGATGTTGTATATTGTACATTGTTCAAGAGGGGACATGTATTTATCTATAGGTAGGGAGTGGACCTGGTGGAACCACAACTGATTGGTGATCAGGTGGACAGGTTGTACATGTTGCGAGGACAACCTTCAAGATATGATTCAACGTCAAATGAGGAGCAGGAGGCTCATGAGACTACAGTGGGCCCAAGGATTCATTATTGCACTCCAGGAGAAGAGTGGGACTCTCTTTTGAGCACTAGAAGGAGGCTCAACTCGTGTGATCGAATCGAGGTTCAAGGTGGAGTGGATTCTACTAGGAGCTCAGGGTTCAATGTAGCTATCAGGAGGATGTCTTCTGGTTCGAGTTTTATGCAGGTGTTGAGGACGGCTCCAGGTTTAGAGGGAGCTCCTGCTGTGTGATGGGACCAAATGATGTTGATGGAAACAAGTACATCCCTCGCTAAGAGGGAGTGTTCTCTTTTTAGTTCGGGAGGTACTCCACATGCATGTCTTGTATGTGGAAGTTACCTTGTACCTACACCACTAGACACTTGACTTTGAAATGGGTTTTTATAAAGTTGTGATAAAGTGGTTCTTTTATTAAAGTGACTTTTTAATAAAGTGTACCTTCTAATATTAAAGTGACTTTATTTCATAAAGTGCACTTATGTTATAAAGTGAAAATGTACTTTAATATTTTAAAGTGATTTATTTTGGAGGGAATGAATCATGACCCTTGATCTTGTAAAAGAAAGATTAGATCTTGGTCATTAGATCTAGGGTTGGAGAAGGTGAAGGGTCACTTTCAGATTATAAGAGAATGCATTTGGTAGTGTGCAAAATACAATGAGAAGGAGATTGAGAGAGATTTCTGAGATAGCTTGAGAGAGGAAAGTTAGGGCAGCAAGGAGAGCACATTTCCCAAGAGAGATTGGGCACAAATCCCAAGGGAATATTTCTGTGTGAGTGCTGATAGTTATTGTTGTTGTTGGAGGCCGTACTGTATGGATCTGTACAGTCTGTACAACAAGGAAAATAGAGCACATAAATCGAGGCAAGTGTGGCATGATTTTTGAGGCTATTTTGGAGGGTTTTTCTTGCTGCAGCAGAGCCATATAGATCTTTTTGTACAACAGAATGTGGGCACATTTTCCAAGGTGTTGATTTCTGTGAGGTCGTACAAAAGTACGGATTTGGCATGTTTTCCAAGGAAGAATTTTGTGGGGGCAGTTTTGTGTGTTGTAAGTGTATTTCTCTTGGTTGGAAATTGTGTTGTTGCTGCTGATATGTACTTTCCTGAAGCTAGATAAATCTCTCTCTCATTATGTTTCCCCACATTGGGGTTTTCCCTGGCATTGCCTAAATTTCTGAGTTTTTCTGAGTTGAATGATTGTTGTTCATTGTGTTTATTCCACTACAAAATTTCTTAGCAATGTGTATTTCTGCTTATGGTAATTTATGAATGTGGGTTTAGACATTTCAGAGTTCATAGAAAACAGTTATCTCTAGGTTGCTAAGTGTATGACAAAATATTGTTAAGTAGATTTTGTCATTTAAATTTATACAAAGTTTAGAGAATATAAAATGATTCCTATAAATTATTTACTCCTTTGTCCAATGAAAGGATCATTTAGTCTAGGATTTAGGGATCCTTGGGGAGATAAATAGTTTGGAACAACTAGAGATTACCAGTGGGGGTTACTAGGCACATGTTTACTACCTCAAGTAGTCATACAACCCTAAATACCCCACTTGAATGATGTTTATTTCACTAACAAAACTAGTCTTTATGATATCATGGAAGTACTTAGACATAGAGAGATTAGCTATAACAGATATTTAATGTACAAGATAATGGACACACTATTTCTCTTATTATTATTATTATTATTTAAATAAGATATGCATTGATTTAATAATACTTAAACAAAGTAAAAATAAACATGTGTAACTAAAATAACCCAAATCATAATTGAACAACTAGAGATAACACAAACAAAAGATAGTATCACACGATATAAGATATGTTGGTGGATCAAAGCATGTAATCATCCTGTTGTTCCTGAGTCTGTACTTAAGGCTCAAAAGTACAGTGTCAAGGCATCCGAAAGCATGAAAGGTTGATAAAGGATTATATTAACCTTCGGTATAGGAAACTTAATGGAGGTTTCTACGTTCTCGTTGCCTAGCTTCCCACTGTTCCTGAATAGTAATATCTTGTTCAATGGCTGCCCATGAACGTTCTAATTCTTCCCGGGTGGTCGCAGTTTTAAGGATTGTGTCGAAGAGATTTAAAGCGATATGTATTTGGTTAGATAATCCAGGTGGAATATTAGGTTGAGTTGTTGCAGGGACAGTGATTTGAGGAACAGTACCAATATGAAAATGATTTAATCGAGAGAGATTTTATTTGCTGTTTCAATTCGGACGAAGTAAAGAGAAACTTTTGCATGAAAAACGAAATAAGAATGCAAATTGAAGGCACTTTCCTGTAACTGTATTGTTTTGATAAAAATAACGTGAGATGGGGGAAAACATTTAGCTGTAGATGACGCGAAGTTCCTGTCAATGGAAAACTCACGTATACACAGAAGAAGAAATTGACATAAACATAATTGACCTAGTGTAAATAAACATAAAATTATGTAAGTGTAAATTGGTCTTACACCCGCTGATAGCTGGTGCAGAGGAAAGACAAGAGACAATTACAGAAAAGATGCAAACCTTTCACCATAGTAGTGGTCGTTACTAAATTACAGTGATACACGTCAATTATGTAGAGCAAAATGAAAAGAAACAAAGAACATGACGAAACAAACTTGCAACAGAGTCGTGATAGAATCGGGAATCTTCAAATTGCTTGTATTAACTCCTTTAATGCAAAAACTCTCTTACAGTTAGTACCAAAAAGTCCAGCCCCGTATTCTTCTTTTTGTGATCTATTTATACAAGATAGGTCTCTCGGTTCCGAAGAACGAAATTACTCCATCTGTCCCTATCCATTTTTCAAAAAGGTGCCAGGTGCTTGTTTTTGCTTAGATTTAATACATATGATACATTTGTCCCAAAAAATGAAATACAAGCTGTGAAGGTTTTGCATTGACAGCTGGGGGGAACGAGATAACTCCATTTCACCTATTCTATCTTCAAGAAGTGCTAGGTGTCTGTCCTCGCATGGATTCAATGTACATGATACACTTGTCCACAAACTAGGTCACAAGCTGTGAAGGCTCGGCTTGACAACGGGCTTCGGTAAGATAACACTCTCGGGCCAACTGTGGAAGCTTATCATTTATTTGTATATCAACGAGTTCAAGGGCGCCAAGTTGTGCACTAGGCTGAATCAAATGTTTGTAGATTTGAGCTGGATCTACCCTGTCCATCTTGGAGATTTCCGATGAACTTCTCTCAGTCTCCCCTTTTATGTCGAGAGAAATCCGATCTATATTTATCTGCCTTAGCGCCTCTGTGTCAGTTCCAATTTCTATCCCCAACTTCTCACCATTTATGTTATTGACGGCCTCTTCTAACGAATTTGCCACTTTTTGAGCTTGCTCTTTGCTTAAAGTAATATCCTGTTCCCAATTCTTTAACAAGATATTACCCCTGGTTTGTTCGGCAATGGTAAGCCCGGGAGGCCCTGAAAACCTGTTGTTGGTCGCTATCACTGCCTCTTGGAAAGTGACCCGAGCAGCTTCTGTGTTCCTTTCTTTGTTAATCAGATTCTCAGAGATTCGCTGTATTAACAAACAGTCTTCTCGAATCTCTCCTACTTTGCTTAGCAGGCTCTGTTGAGCAGAGGAGATCCTGCTCCGAATATCAGTCGCTCGAGATTTAACGATCTCGATGTCAACCGCCTTTCTTTCTACGACCTTCAACTGAGTCTGCAGCTGTGTAATCGTATCCCTCTGCTGGCCTGATTGTACCCGACCATCTCGGATCGTATAATTTGCTTGTTCCAGTTTGGTCTTGAGGACTTCAATTTCTTTCTTGTCGGCCAATCGGGCCAACTCGATTTCTCTGCTTGCTTGACTTTTAGCGCTTTCTGCTGCTGAAGCCACCCTGGCCTCAAGAGTCTTGATCGGGCGATTTTTTGCTTTGAGATGCTTCTTTAGCATTTCGACCGAGAATTGATTTGCCGTCGCATACGCTCCTAGTGTTCCTGCGATTTCCGTGGCAAATTCATCCTTCTTTTTATTCATCCCATCGGTCATCACTTTGAATTTTTTACCAGTGGACTCTCCCTCATGGTAAAATTCTCTCTTTACTACAGCTTTCCTCTTTTTGTCAAAAAAGAATTCATTAGGAGGGAGTTCCTCTGCCCTTATAGGCCTCAGTTCTTCACCAAAAATCCATCCTTCCTATATGTTTCCTTGCGTTGACTGCAAAGGGGTGACAGAGGTGATGGGTGCCCCGATTTGCTTCGTCGTTTTCCCTGGTGTGTTGAGTGGATCTTGCTCTTTCGGGGGATCAGAGGTCTTAGTCCCTGCCTCCGGCTTCTGAGTTTTCGGTGGGTCTGTGTCTTTTATTTCCACCTCAGGACTATGCTCCTTGGGAGGATCAGTAATCTCTTTTTTCTGTTTCGGGATTCTCTTCCCGCTCAGGACTCTTTTCTTTTTCGGGATTTTTCCCTATTTCGGGATTCTTCTCCTGCTCAGGATTCTTCTCCTGCTCCCCTGCCTGACGTTTTTCGGGGTTAGAGGTTTGCCCCTTAGAACTTTCGGCCTCTTTTTCTTTATTCTTGGAAAGTCCCAAACCTCCCAGCACCACGGGGAGACATCGTTTCCTATGCTCCTGAAATTTTAAAACTGAGGCCCTGTCTTCAGGTGCTAGGGATCTGATTCGAAATTGCACCTCGAAATAGGACCTCGCCCCTCGAAAAACATCATCCAAGGGCGAACATTCATGCTCGAACCTCTTCAATCCACAATTTCCCAAATGAGTGCTTACGATCCCCTGAGGATCATGCTTCTTGTACTCGATAGAGACTAAGCTCAAGTCTTCTATGGCTGCAGCTTCAGCCTTAGCATGTCCAAAATCTAATAAGGAATAGGAATTTAGTCGAATAGGGAAAAATGGCCATACCTTCTTTGATGATGCTTTGAGCTCTTTGCTCACTCCGCCAATTACTGTTTGTCGAGCAATTTCGCGACAAGCTAGCTTGTCGGGGATGAATAGTGGTAGCGCCAGAGGAGGAACAGTAGCTCCAAATACTCTCAAATAGGAGAATTCCTCTTCCACATACCAGTCCGCGATACGGCTCAGATTCTCAGCAATGCCATCCGAGATGCGAGGTGGTAAAAGACCAAAAATGGCGATGTGCAGGGGCACCATCACCCAGTTAAAAATCTCATAAATAAACTTGTTCGCGTTATTTTCCCATAGCTTATCGTGGTACTCATGAACAGTCCTCTCTTGGGTTGGACTCCAAGCCCAATTCATCAAAGGAAAAAGCGTCATGGAGCATATCGCATCCATGATATACGCAGACATGAAGAATCTGGATGGTTTCCAGGCTGCCTTCTGCTCTCGGTACTCGGTGACCCTGTTGAACAAATTATCGGAGAGCATTTTTGCTCAATTGAATGAGGAACCTTCTGCTACCCGAAAGATGAGAGGTACCCACTGGACGCAAAAATGCGCGGTATCCTCCCAGCCGAAAAGCCGACAAGTCATCATCGCCACATACATATAGTTTGGCTCCAACGAAGAAATCGAATACACACCCTTGTCGTTCACTCTGAATGTCGAGGAACGAGACAGCCAATCCTTTATCAAGCCTGGCATGGTTTTGTCAAATTCTTCGCACTCCTTCTTTTTGAAATCCGCCAAGAATTCTTTGCCATATGTGTGTTCATAGGTTGGTGGGAGCTTATACATAGACTGGATATGTTCGGGCCTAAAAGTCCCAACCATGGCTTGTCGGTCATTTAAGATAGTTCTGGAAGGCAGGTCGACGTGATCCAATGCCCATCGAATCATGTCGTAGTATGGGAGCAACCGAGGTCTGGTTGCAACCAGGTGCATTCCCGACTGAACAATCGTCTTGTACTTAGTGTTCAGGTCATCCTTCACAATATCATAGTTATAGTCATCAGAGTCTGAACAGTTTACCAACTCGGATTGCAGGACATTTGAAATAGACGACCAGGTGGATACTGAGCCGCTCGTCCGGGGCGAAGTATCTGAGACGTTGTCCGGACCCTGGGCCGCAACCTCGACGTTTGCTTTCGCCGCTCTCCTTGGTGCCATAGCTGAAGCTTGTTGTTTTGATCTTCTGCAGTAAACATGTGTATACATGTGGATATGAGTATCCTCGGGGAAAGGCGAGCTCTATGTGTTAATAAGAAATGTTTAAAAAATAAAACGAAATCTCGTATATATTTGAAAATCATGTACCTTTGACATAAGTCCGTCAAATCGCGAATAAAACCAAATTTATTGAAAAAATCCGATCTTCTTTTCTTCGTGGATTTACCCTAATTTCTCATTAATGTCATGAATATTGGGCGACTTGACAGGTACTCGGGTTATGGAGAGTAAATAAATAAATACCTCGTGAAGTGTGCCAACCTTGAAGCGCGGGACGTATTCCGTTTAATTTTAAAGTATTACAAATCTTATTGACTTAAAAAACTTCTTCGCCTTTCGTTGCATCGCGAACTTTGTTTTCGCGTTTTGACCCTTTAACTCGCGACACTGCGAGGGCCGATTTTAATGTAATCAATGGTAATCGTGATTGGTGGATCCTTAATGATATGATTAACTTAATCGTCATATCGTGACTCGGGAATTCGAAGACAAATTTTTAGGAGAATGATATGCCGAGTCGCGATATCGCGATGCGGCGATAATTAGGCTCGAATTAAGAGAAGGAAATTTTAGATTAGGCGATTAATTAATCTCGATATAATTATGTCGCAACTTCGTGAATCGAAATTTTGGATACCTTAAATTTATGAAAGAAAATGCAAAGCGGCGATGTGCCGAGAACCAAGTTTAACCGTGGTTAGTTTTTTACGCTTAGTTATCAACCAAGGTTTTCACAAAAGTTATCGCGTTCTCGGCTATCGGGGCTGTAAGAACAAAAACTTGTCATCGACGAATGCCGAGGCGCGAAATACCGACGATGCCTTATCAAGTGTTAAAGGTTTTACCACAGTCAATGCCTTAGGTGGAAAATTTGAAAAACGAGTTCGAAGTTTCGCGACTTCGGGACTTGAGAAATCAAAAATCAAAGCGTTCGACTTGCAATATCCGAAAATAAAACAAAAAGGCAAACATATTAGCGAAAAATGAATCTTTTCTTTCCAAAATGAAAAAGCATTGCCATTCACGGGACAAGATTTCAGAGCTTTATGATTTCGGAAGGAAAAGAAAAGTTGTTTTAGATCTCAAGTATCAAAAATTGAAAGTTTGAGCGAGGTGAAAAACAAGGGCGGCTCCAACACATCCAATAAATGTTGTAGTTGCTTTAAAATTCAATAATGTAATCATTGCTATTAACAATGAGTTAAAGGATTTTTTTTACAAAATAAGTCAAAAAGAGTCTTGGGTCTATAGGTTAGTCCAAGACAATGCATACATAACAAAAAATATAATAATATAATTGTGTGCATGGCGAATTAAGCTAGAAATAACACATACATGGCATATAGTTAGCACTTGAAGGGGCTTGTGCCAAAAGCGCGCATGAAGAAATGTTAGCTCAAGAAGTTCACAACCTAAAAGAAACAAAAGAGATAAATGTTAGTTGGTATTTTATTGTTATTTATAACACTAACCTCCCTACATGTACAAAGAATCCTAGGTAATCAATCATTTTTCACTCTTAACCTTGTTGCCAAATACATTATTTAATTAAAATATGATTAATATTTTTTCAATCTTTCTATTAATCCATATGATTCAAATACCATTTTTCGCCCAAGACTTATAAACCAAAAAAAGACATAGTTAATATTAACTCATATTTCATTAACATTTATAATGCAACTAATCTTCCCATGTATACAGAGAAAGAAGCATGTAACCGTGTGGTTTAGGATAGCATAAACATCAAAGTTAGAAAGTTGTGTAAGGCACACGTTTAATGTACAAAATATTTAAATTATACAAACCAAATACCTATATTTAAGTTCTCTTAACCACTTAGATATAATTACACCCATGAATGATGGATATGGCACAAATATAGCAAGGAGCAGCACAAATATAGCAAGGAACAAGCATTTATTCAAAAGTATGCCAACAATAATCCATTTGGATTTTAATATCTATAATATTATTTATTGATATTTGATGTTTGTAGTTATCCATTTTGCCAATTAGCTAATATTGACCTAATAATGCTACTCGTGTTCAATATTTTTAATTTAGAAATTACATTCCTTTCTTACCGGAAAGGACTAGACAAAATTACATCTAGAGTGAAGAAGATAGGAGAAAGTTCTAGATTTAAAATTTGTGTAGATTATTTAATAATGACTCAAAGGTTGGGATGTGGTGTAGGTAATTTAAATTTTTTGATATTTTATATGGTTTTTTAGTTCGATGTTTTAAAATACTTGTAATTCAAAGAAAAGATTAGGTTTAAAGTTGAGATGTGGTGTATGTAATTTAAATTTTTTGATATCTTACATGGCCATTTAGTTCAATGTCTTAAAATACTTGTAATTTAAAGAAAAGATCAAGTTCAAACTTTAAATGGATATAACAACTACATTCAACTATATATAAATTTATTATATAAGAATTTAGATAAGTGTGTTGAAGAGGTGAAACAAATATTCCTACACAAACTAGTTTTTAAAGGTTGGTTTCTATTTAAGCAATTCCTTAAAAGGATCGTTAACATAAATCGTTTAATTTTCTTCAAAGCATTTTTTTGTTTTTGTTGATCTAACTTTATTGATTTGTGACTTTTCTTTAATTTTTATTTATTTATTATTATTTTTATTTTAGAGACCATTGTCTATTTTCATCTTCCATGGGTTGTATGTGCATATTAGGGAAGACACTCACTAAAATAAGGTGGGGACCAAAGTAACCAGTCACTTACGACACTAAGTCAATTACAGAGTTTGACTTTATTTTGAGGAAACCTAGTCAATTCAGTGCCTTTGAGTTTGACTTGAGCTTGATTTATCTTAGTGATTTTGACTTATGAGTATGACACACACTAGTAAGTTGAATAAAATTAAGATTAACTTAATGAATCTAATTGGTGAGTGTCATGAGTCAGACTCAACATTTTATTTATAAAACACACCAAAAAAAAAAAAATGGCACTCGTTTTCCTTGTATTTACTTGATTTGTTAACCATCTAGAATCCAAAATCCATGACGTTTTGATGTTGTGCATTGAATGAGTTGTCACTGAAAATTGTGTTTTATGGACATTGTAAACTTTCATATTATTGAAAAAAATCATTTCTCTTTGCAAACGATATATTATTTTATTTTCATTTCATTTCCTAAGTCAACACCCAATTGTTTCCCTAGCCTAAATCGACTCTTACTCTTTAATGCCACTAATTCTTGCATTTGAGTTTAATAACTTTGGATGGATACTACCACCAATGTTGGATGGATACTTTGCTTCCACCACCCAAGAAATCCTAATTATATAATTACACGAGACTCATTATTGGAATGAATTAACACCACAATTAATTGTGTCACTTCAAATATATTGCCTCATCAAATTATAGAAAATGAAGTAATTTATAAAACCGTATTCATAAGATAAAATGTTGAACAATTCACGATAAGTGAATCACTTCATCAAGGGATTCAAAAAAGGCGATACTTCACACCCAATGTTATAGTTTTAAGATAAGAACATGGTGATAAGAAAGAGGAATAATGGTGTTCAAAAACACCTATAAACAATGAAGCACATCTTCATAGGAACATCCCAAATAGCACAATGCACAATGTGTGCAATGTCTGTATTGTACATATTAAATGAGGTTAGAGCCTCACTAATAAATATTCTTAGGGTTTACTGGTAAGACCCCAAAGGGCGAGACCATAGTAACCACTAAAGTCGTTAACCATAAATGAAGCAATCCCAATGGCTCAACAAACCCAATAAGTCAGGTTTAAATTATTAATATTCTCACATCTTCCCATAAATGTAACTTGGAGGGACTATGAAGGTTGTAATATCTCAACACCACATCGTAATGACATACTCCTGTATCCAACATCATTATTGCAACCTGACTTGGAAAAATATAGAGATAACCCCATTAACATAATTGCACTAAGAAGAAATTTTCTTTACGATTGGGTCTTATTGGCTGAGCGAACAATGGCGGTCTCTGAGGTTCTAGGGTTTTGAGTTTGCGACTTGTCTAAGAGGCCATGGCGGCGCCAGGGGGTGGGGGCTCGGCCCCTCCTCCGTCGAATCTGTGCAAAGAGGCCTTTGCAAGGCTGGTTACGAGCTGTGGGAAGAAATCGATGGCCCCTGCCATTCCGAAATTTATCAAAAAGCTCGAGGATATCCCCGAAATCGCCCTCCCGGATGAGAAACCAATGCAGATCGCCCTGGCATTAGCTCAGCGGGGTCTCATGGGTCAGTTCATGGGCCTATGGCCATCCACTAAAACCACTGATGATTGGATCCAGAGAAACTGGAAACCGAATCTGACACAGGGAGTCACCTGCTACCCTGTTGGCAGAGGGTTCTTCGTTTTCGAATTCATCTCGGAAGAGGACCGCGACCTAATTTTTAGGAACGGCCCCTATTTTATGGGCTCACAAGGTCTATATTTGAACAAGTGGTCTCCCGATTTTGATCCCATGATGGATACTCCCAAAGAAGTGCCAGTGTGGGTCAGGCTTCCTAACCTCCCGATGCATTGCTGGGACTCAGATTCTCTGCAAAGGATAGGGAATGGGGTTGGCAGGTATATAGACAGAGCAGATAA
>ML818123.1:96864-115957 GCA_009831015.1 Picea engelmannii
TCTTTCCCCTAGGGTTTTGATTCTAGGGCCCTGCCTTTGCAACACTTTAGAACCCTTCCCTCTTGTCTTTAAGTCTTCATCCTTTCAAAACCTTGTGCCCTTATCTTGTTTGACTCCATATACCCTAAGGCACTGATCTGTAGTCTCCAACGTTGAAGTCCTAGTGTCCAAAACAACTCTCAAAACTTTGAATTTTGAAACCCTAACTAACAAACTAACCTAGATAAGGCTGACGTCACCCTTGAATAATCCATCTTGACGTAGCCATTTTTAGTGATAAGCAATTGAATGATGATTTAAAGCATTTATTGAGTAAAGTGTTGGTTGGATACATTGTTAGCTTCATCATCTTGATAGTTATTAATGAATTGATGCTTTTGCCATAGCTAATTGATAAAACTTTGACTTCATTGGTATCTATTGTTCTACATTGCTTATTAATTAATAGCATATAGTCATTGAAGTACTAACCCATTGAGTTATAGCCTGCATATATACTGTATTGTTGTTGTCTTGTTCTGAGCAGGTGTTTTCATTTGGGCATACACTTCTTTATTGGCTGATTAGTTGGACTGTCTGACCTTGGTGGTAACTTGTGAGAGGGAAACTTTAATCTTGACTTTATACCTTTGCCTCTTCAAAACCCCAGGTTACCGGGGATGTCTCCCCTGGGTTAACCTCCCTAAATAGAAAGAACCTCCCCATTGAGGTGACATTGGGTGGGGAAGGTTCATGTTACGCCAGTTTGGCCTCAATCCTTTAGCCTTGACCTAAACTACAAACTGTGCGATAACAGGTACCGGGTTGTGAAAGTCCTTCTTGGTGGAACAACTCTTCTAAACTCATTCTTGTTGTTCTTGTGAGAAGAATCAAGTTTATGCTAGTCATAATTTCATTTTATGTTGCTTCTTTCATTGTTGATGGAGCCTTTGAGAATATTAGCATAACTTTTAGGATTTTCTTCATTTTCCTTTTCTAATGGCTTTGTGACCTTGATGATTGCATCACCCTCGAGGGTCTTTTGTTTTTCGTCATAGCCAAGACCTGTCTTGATGAATGGTGACCTTTGGTAATTAAGAATATTGTCTAACATTTCAGTACTTTTTCCAAAATTCAAGCTTCTTCTCAACTGGTCAATTGTTTTCTTTAGTTCATTTCTTTGGGAAATGATTTCAGCCTCTAGCTTTTCACAATTTTCTTCATTTTCTTTCAGCTGGCTTCTCACCACTTCTTCTATCCTTGTTGCCTCTTCTAGTTGAGTCTTTAGGATGATAACTATTTTTTCTGTTTCATCAAGATCATAATCCTTCTTTTCATATTTTTGCAATTGCTCTTTCTGTTTTTTATTCTTTCCCCCGAGTCTGTCTATTTCTTCCCAGGAAGTAACAAGTTTTTCTTTAAGATTCACTTCCCCATCAATGTCTTCTTCTTATGAATCTGATTTTTATTTCTGATTGTCTTCATTTTTTGTATTAGTAGACTTTGTATCCATGGCCATGAAGAGGAGTTTTTCTTTGTTAATATTAGAAACATGTCCATCGCTTTCTTCAGACAAGCTACTTTCCTTTCTAGAGTAAAAACTCTTCTTCTTAGTATATTTTCCTCTTTTGTGTTTTAATGTTGGGGAATAGGGTGGAATACGTCATGAAACAAGAAATACAATACTACATATAATCAAAGAGGAAAAAAAAAATCGAAGACAGAAGGTAGTGTCTAAAGACACTGTTACAGAACTTAAGCAAATCACAATGTGATCAGAACATCCCAGTGCATATTGGATCTTGATCGCTTGATCGCCATGATGAAAATGAACCAAGGGGTCTATTTTTTATAGCCTCAATATATAACCAATTTCCATAGAATCTGGAAGATCTTGTCCACATGTAACCATCATATTTTAGCATTGACTCTGCCAAATCTACGATGTCGAGTCATCTCGACAATGATGCTCGACTCGACCACCTACACGTCCAACTCGTAGTCGATTGTTGGGATGGTTGATCCACTGCCTGACTGTCTTTGACTATTGGTTAATTGTTCGACCAAAAGGAACTTCGACTACTAAACTTACTGGTATAGTGTGATGGTCAATCGCATGAATGATTGTATCTAGATGTTGGTCGACCTCTCGACCAAATGAACCCAAGAGATGTTTGAAGAACCATTAATGCTTCATGTTCCAACACCCCCCCCCCCATCAACACACATCTCTAGAGATACAGGAGGTGAAATTACATCATTATGACATCCCCCATAATTACAGCTTCCTGAAGACCAAGCATTGTGTGGATCTTGATAAATCTAGCTTCAACTAAAGGTTTGGTGAAGATATGATCTGGGAGTAGTTGGTCACACTTCAGGAAGATGATCGAGTGTCACAGACGGGAATGGAGGTAAATGATTCTCCATTCATCGTTCCTTCCTTCATTAATGTTGATACTTCTTTTGGAGTCTTTGAACAACATATCAAAGGCACTCGATTGAAGCTAATGAAGCAAATGGGATATGAGAGAGAAGGCCTTGGAGCCAACGACCAAGGCATTGTGAATCCCATTGAAGTGGAGGAATTACCTCGACATGCAGGATTAGGCTATGTCAAAGAAGAGGTTGGAAAATGCTCCAAAACCACCAATGAAAGCAACTCCAAACCCCTAGAAGCAAGCGATTCTTCAAGTGACGAGACCGAATCAGTGCAGGTTGAGAGCACATCATATCATTCTGATGATTGTGATTACGAGTCATCTCTAAGAGGAGATGCACATCACAAAGAAGGAACTAAGGCAAGTTCTCATCGCCAAACTAGCACTAGGGACAACCAAGCAAGGAACAAAAAGTCTCATTATTCAAGCGTTCATTTTGATTATAAGAAAATTGGCAATGATCAACAAAGTTTATGGCATAGAAAACCATGTACGTTTTGTGGTATGAATAACCATGTTGTTGCCAAGTGTTGGAAAAGAATGGCTTTTTATAGGAAGGTTATGACAACCAAGAAGAAGCCAAGACATGAATACCCTTCTCCACATGAGGAGAAAAGTAAGGGAAGAAAACTCGGAAGAGGAAAAACCATTGCATCCATTGCAACAAGGGTGGACATCATGAAGCCACATGTTGGACCCTCCATCCAGAGTTGTGTTCCAAGAAGAACAAGAAGGTTGGACAAGAACCTATGAAGGGGTCAGCCAACGAAGCAGCTCAGTAAGGAAGCTAGCTACCAAAATAAGGCCAGCTACTACAAAAGAGACAACTCGAGAAGAAGGACCCATTCGTCTTGATGACTGAAAGGATGGAAAACAAATTTGAGTTAGTTGATAGTGGCCATTATTCTAAATCACTTGTTGCTTCTAAGACCCCATAGCAGGGCACTTTTGTAAAAGTGATGAGATGTATAACATCACTTATTCATGTAACATAGTGATATTTTAGCCCTTTTGTTCAGGTAGCAGAGGGTATGGGTTCTGGTGTAAATAAGAGACATGTATGATCTCGTGATGTACACTTTTGGGGTCCAAAAGTCCTTTAGTGGGGAGGAATGATCCAGGAGGATCCAAAAGGCAAAAAAATCAAAGTGTTTGGAATCCAGTAAAAGCAGTGCCATGTCGAATTTCTCGTCGCAAGCTTTCCAATGATGCAAACAACTCGTCAAATGGAGCTAGAACAAAGACGTTATGGTTGGTCAAAGATGCGGTCAACCTAATCAAAGTCAAAGGGTGACATCAACGTCCATACAACTGACCGTACATGGTGACATTGACATGATGTCAACATGCTAACATGGCACACTAAGGAGCTGACACATGGCAGGCATATTTGGTATTTTTGGAGACCAATTGGACCAATTGGCAAGTGCTACATGGCACCCCCAAGTGATGCCATGTGGCACCACCCAAGTGTTTCCACGTGGCACCACCCAGGGGCTACCACGTGGCAGCATGACATCGCAACATTTGGTAGGGTAGTTGTACAACACGTGAAAAATGAGTCAGCGTATGACTGGTTAGAGGGAAGCCTATCGTAGGGCACCACGTGGCAACCTCGAATCGCCCAATATGGGCCTAAGACCGAATTTTTTAAAAATTAAAAAGGGTCGGACCCGGCGACCGGACCGAACGACGGCTCCAAAAATCTAGCGTGATCCCACATATCCTGGTCTATCCCTAATTTCAGGGCATCATACCATAAATCCCGATGAAAGGACACCATGCACCGATTAAATCAGAGGTTGGTGCATGGCTAAAACGGGTAGATAGTTGGCGGACAGATAAATTTTACGTTGGTTAAAATATGGTTAACCATATATTGTTATATGTGGTAACCATATATTTTATATATGGTAACCATATATTTTATATATGGTATAATTAAAACAATAGTCCACCATTCCAGTGGGAGCCCACGGGTTTGACCCCGGACCTCCCTGAGATTAGCCCAAAGCTTCAACCACTCCACTAAACAGGCGGAGTTTGTAAACTTCGTCTGCCAAATGTTAATTAAAACAATTCTGCCAACGTTTGGGGAAGAGTTCCACACTATCCAAGCCCGTGTACGCAAAACTATGCAAAGTACGGATCAATTAATTGCAGGTACCAGGCATGCTTTACAAGGTAGAGGGCCCATCAGGGGCTTGGAGGTGACTTTGTCCATTTGAGACGATTTGACAGTCATTCTTAACTGATTTCACGCCACGATCACAATGGCGACATCCATTTCTGCATCAGAGCTACAAATCATGAGGCTTATGGCAAGAAACCCAATGTAAGCATGATGTTTTTGTAAATTTCGTTTCTTTATGATATTTTGCAAAAAATGTATGCATGCTACAAATTTTGATGAGCATGGAGTGTTGCAGTAAGGCAACAATACTTGATCTATTGCAGAAAATCTCATCATATTAGTCGTTGCATGCAAAACTAAGGCGGTGTTCATTATGCTTGAATCTTATCAACGGATTCAAAGAGGACAATTGCTTTCCATTGTAAAAGAGTCCTTCTTATGCCACAACTTGTGAGAGATCATCCTTCATCAGAAGAGATCGTCTCTTGTGGAAAAGACATTTCCACTTGTTGTGAGTGCTGGAATCCTTTGTATTGTCAGAGGAGAACCTAGTATTGCCATTGATGTGAGAACTTAGCCCATGTATTTGTCCATGGAGATTGCCTCATTTCATGAGAGACTTTTCCACATGTTGTGAGAAACTTCTCTTTACACATAAGAGTAGCTCTTCGATGATGTCACCAGGAATGGGACTGCAACCCTTTTATTTGTAAAGGAGAAGCATCTTTTAAAGAAGAGAATGAAGCAACTACGCAATTGAGCAGAGCAGAGCCGAGAGACGTAGTCCAACTAGGGTGAACTCTGTTATCAATTGGTATTCTCTTGTCCTTATGTATGACTACTTATCTCATGTTTAGTATGCTTCCTTATTTCCGCAGTTAAGTTGTTGGATGCATTAAGTAAATGACACATGAGAGTTAATAAGCTTATTTACCAAGTTTAATTCAATTTGGATTCAAGCCTCTTAAACACTTCAACTTCTTCACCTTTTAATGCAATCAAGTTCAATAAAAATGATCTTAAATATGACCTTTAAAGGAGTGGCATAGAACCGAATAAAGATCGGTAACAAGGTCACCCCTGGTCTCAGATCAGTATGTCAACAACCTAATCATTCGTTCTACAATATTCAAGAGAGACAACATTCTCATGGACCAACTATCTCAAATAGTGAGCATGAAGTTCAACATGCTTCATATTACTGTGGGAAACATGATTGTCATCAACCTATATAGCACTTTGGTTATCACAGTAGATTGTAGTCGAGGTCTGAATAGGAAATCCAAGCTCTCACAAAATTTGGAGAATCCATACAACTTCAGTACCTGCTTGAACGATACCACGATATTCTACTTCCATAGTCGACAAGGAGACTACCTTATCTTTCTTGCATGACCACACCAACATTCCAATGCTATAGTGAAACACATAGCCAGAAGTGCACTTCCAATCATCATTGTTTCCAACCTAGTTGGAGTCGGTGAAGCCAACCAACGAATCTGAACTTCGACAATACTTGATACCAAAATGAGTGGTACCCTTGAGATAACGAACAATTCGTTTGACTGCTTTCCAGTGACTTTCTTTAAGGTAAACCTAGAAACCACACTAACAAAAAAGGAAATGCCAGGTCAACTATGAGTAAGATAAATAAGACTTCCAAACAATTGTCGATAAAGAGGAGCATCGAACGTGGGTGTTTGACAAGTTTTGGTAAGCTTTACTCTAGATTGAAAAGGAGTAGCACAAGTCTTTCAATCAACCATCTTAAAATGTGTCAATTGATCCATCACATATTTAGACTGAGAAATAAAAAATCCATCACAAAATGGTAATACATGAAGACCCAAAAAGAAATGCAGAGTACCAAGACCTGTCATGTCAAAGGAGTCAAAAAGTTGTTTATTCAATCTAAGGATGAGATCATTATTATTGCTAGTAATGAGTAAGTCATCTACATATACAACAACAATCAATGTGTCTCCATTAGTATGGGGTACATACAAGCCGTGATCGTATTCACAATGTTTGAAACCAAGTCGAAGAAAGAAATTGTCGATCTTAGCATACCAAGCTCGGGGCGCCTGCTTCAAACCATAAAGCAACTTCTTGAGTCGACAAACCAAATTTGAATATGTCACAAAACTAGGTGGTTGTTCCATGAAAATTTCTTCCAATGGGTCTCCATGAATAAATGCGCTCTTCACATCCATCTGGTGTATTTTCCCTCCAAAACGAGCAGCCAAGGAAATAATCAGTTCAATAGATTTCATCTTTGCGACATGGGAATGTTGAGATTTGGGTACCTTGGAAAGTGGTCCCCTTGTGTTTGTGAGCCCCTAAACACAAGAGGGAAATACTTTGTACCATGTACCATGTACTTTATGTCTAATTTCACTTTGACTTGGGAGATTTAAGTCAAAAGTGAAATTTGGTCATTTTAGCCTAAAATGACTATTAATTCGCTTTGTGGGTGAATTGAGGGACATAAAATGAAACTATGGAAACTTAAGTAAACTGGGTTTTGAGTTGAGATTCTTTTGAGATGATCTCAACCATTGATTAGGGATGAGATGAGATTATCTCATCCACATACTTTAGGTTTCCTTATGCTTCCTTAAGGAGGGCGCAAGGGCAAAGGAGAGGCTCATTATTCCTTGCTATGTTCACCAAGAGAGTTGGGAGAGGAGCATGAGGATACGGTTGGAGGCATTAAGTGAGTAAAGCTTGGGTGCCGCCATTCATGGAGGTAGCCAGGAGGCTCAGTCCTTCATTTATTTGTGGAGCTTGTTCTTTCTAGGAGGAGGGCGCACTTCAGGAGGAGGGCGCACAACTAGCATGTTTCCTATAAAAATTAGGGTGTTTCCTATTTTTTATGGTGACTGCTATTTTGGCATGTCTATTTTTAGCAGGAGTGGTCGCCATGCAAGGTGACATGTGGAAATCTATGGAGTGACATGTGGCAGGATATGGGATGCAAGGATTAGTTGGGTGCTAGGATGGCACATGGTGGAGCCCACGAGGCGAAATGATGACTCATGTGGGGCACCTACATTTTTTCTCTCACCTAACTAGGGAACCTATCTTTTTTCTCTCCCTAATTCTCTCTCTCAACTACCTAACTCCCCCTATTCTCTAACTTAAATCCCACTCTCCCTCAAATTAGTCCCCCTTTTGCTCCACTCTCTCCTCATTCAAAGGGGACGCACCACCTTCATGGGGCACCCACCTTTTTTTGTTGAAATATTGTAACTTCGAAGAATATTCTACTTGAGAGAGAGTTGAATAATATTATTATATTACATTTAATTAGGCCCTATTGTGCCTTAGAAAAATTCGACCCTATTGTGCCTTGACAGTTAATTGTAAATTAAGATGGTAAAGTGACAGGTCGGCCTGGACCTAATTATTTATAAGAGAGGTCAGTGTCTCATTTGGATATATACACGCCTAGCTCTGCATTGTGCAAGTCTTGGAGGAGAAGATGTTGCAACTAGGGGTGACGTCAAGGAGGGTTCTTGGTCTATGTATTGGTATTTCTTAGTTAAGTGGTGTGCTACTCGTCCTAGTGAAGGAGTAGAGGAGGATCTTATGTTCGGTCTTTGGTCTATCTATATTGAGGAATTTTTTAGTGGGTTTTCTACCCCATGAGGGTTTCCTAGGAGAATTTGTGTGTCTCTATTGTTTATTTGATTGCCTCTCTTTCAGTGATCTTATTTATGCAGCTAATGTGCTAAATGATTATAATAATAAAGAAGAACCATAACTACTAGTTGTATAAGTAAAACTTCAACATTTTTCTCTCACCTAACTAAGGTGCCCACCTTCTTTCTCTCCCTAACTCCCTCTCTCACCCACCTTTTTCCCTTTTTCTCTCCCTAACTCCCTCTTTCCCTCAATTGTCTCTCACTTGACTCCCACTCTCTCCTCATTTAGTGGGGTGCATGGCGTCACCTTCCACTACAACCCATTGTTGCACCTCCTTGGGATATGTGCCCTCCTCCTCCATCTTGGGCTATATATGCAGCTGCTCTCCATTGTCAAAGGGTTGGATTTTCTTCATCGACAACACTCTACATCAGATTTATTTCTTCTCTTCTCTCATTTCTTAGCTTGTGTTCTCCTATGCAGGGATATCACTACACCATTTTTGTACTTGTTTCCTTGGCGCAACCAACCCCTTGACATCCACATAAATAAATCTTGATGTACTTATAGAGCCTTTTTGGTTTGTTGGGGTCTTAGATTGTGATTTGTTTATGATTGAAAAGTTATTTTCATATCATTTGAGTACTATCTATTGTTTGATATCGCATTCTACATTTCTTCATTTCTTATTTCGAGCTAACGATTGCAGGGGTCCTACCAAAACCTTTAAAAACCATATTTTTGAAACTTTGGCTATCTAAACGCACCCATAATCTTCTTTATTTGTTGTTGTTGGCATGCGCCAACAACAGCCTAGGGACACCCCCCTGAGGTTGGCATGCACCAACCCAAATGGAGAGGACTCTATCAATGACTTCTTAGGGGAAGATTTCCTATAATTATCATTTTTTTTGTGCATATTTTAAAGCCTTTTCAGATCTAATCTAAGGGTGTGGAAAATAGTGCTAACAGTTCCACAGGGATAACATTTAGTTTTAGGACTTTAAGCTAAATGTGCCCATTGGTGTTGTAACACAAACCAAGTGTTGTAGGTTCCCGGAACACATTTGAATATGTTTGCAACCACCGATTAAGACCTGCATGTAGTGTAGAAATTGTGGCATTTTCTTTCCTTTCATGAGATTGAGGCCTTAAGAAAATTAATGCCAATGTTGTTGCTTGATTAATTGCTTTACATTCCTACTTGCAAGTTAGTACCAAATTACTTGTGTTTGATGTGCTTCTGATCAAGTACATTTTAGTGTCTTTCTACAACGTATAGGCATTGTTATATGCATCATATGAATCTTTCCTATCATACTAATAAGGCTTACTAAGCAACAATCCATGTCAATCACATCACAAGTGACCTTATCCACAAACTTAGGACCAAAAGAAAATAACACAATGCATGTGTGCATGGTCTGTGCAGATGAACCATTATCCTTCCACCTAAGTGCATATGGATGAGGATGAAAGTCCATTAGCAAGTGCAACTAATCAATAATGGCCTTAGTGACCATATTTTTCTGCAATCCATTGTCAATTATACAATCCACTGAAAAATCATATGTGGGGTGGGCACAAGCGACAATAAAACTATCACACCCCCTTTGAATAGGATGATTATGTATCAAAGTAACCTTATTGAATTGGCCTTTAAAACATTCATATTTGTCATGTCCTTTTTTCTTAAAATATCTATTGAATTTGTCATTTTTCTTGGCATCAAAAGAAGAAGAATGATTACTTGTCATGAAAAGAGCTGTGAAATTTGCGGATGTTGTTTTGTGCTTGTTAAAAGAGGATGAGTGTTGTTGAATTCTACGCTTATCAGAAAGATTTTATTTGCCCAAATGTGTGAGATTGTATCCAACATCAAGTGTGGTGATCTCTATGTACTTCAGCTCTCAATACAAATGTTCTTGCAATCCACTTAAATTTAAGAACAAGCTTTTCAACTGGATTAGTATTGTTGAGAAAAATTCTCAACTAATTGAACTGGTGGATGTACTCTTGTCCGGACATTTTGAAACCTTAGTGTAAGTGAAGCCACTACACGTTCTACAACCAAAATCTTGGCAAGCCCTGTGAGCTTCAATTTGATGAACGAAACCCTCTCGTCGTTAGGAATCATATTATAGTCAAACCAAGTGTCTATGTCTAGAATCCAATGGTCAAGCACTTCCAGATCACGAGATCATCCATAAATAGGCACCTCACATTTTTTTTGTTGAGAAGATGGCTTGCCGATGGACATATCATTAACCTTTTGCAGCTAATGAAACAATGATATTGGCAAGTTCTACCACCCTTTTCACAAGTCTCATTGTTGCCATGGCTTTGTCTTTGATACAAATGTAAAGAGTCTCTAACACAATCTTTCTTTCAAAAGTTTCAATTTTACCAAAGCGACTTTCCAACCAAAGGTTATGATCCATGTATGCAATTTTGCTATGCCATAGAGCTAGTATATACTTATCTCCTCAACACTAAGCTTTTCGAAAAATTGATAGGCTCAAGAACAATTTTAAAATTCATAAAGGAATATCACATTTCAAAATGTTAATAAAGGTGAGAGGATTTACTTTCCACCTTCCATTACTTGTTTGACTCCAGTGTCCACCAATAAAGCAACCAAATAAAAAAAATATGTAGAAATTCAATGACAAAATCAGTGAATACTAAGTTATGTCATACACTTAGCAACCTAGAGATAATTGTCTTAAATGAACTTTGATATGTATAAACTCACATTCAAAAAATACCATAAGCAGAAATATACATTGCTAAGCACTTTTTGCAGCAGAATAAACACAATGAACAACAATCACTCAACCATGAAATACTCAAAAATTTAAGCAATGCCAGGGAAAAACCCAAAGTGGGGAAACTCAATGAGAAAGAGATTTTATTAGCTTTAGGAAAGATATATCAGCACCAACAATACATTTACAACCAAGAAAAATAACTTACAACACCCAACTATCCCAACTTTCTGCCTTGGAAAACGTGCCCAGAAAATATGTATTGTTTTACAACCCTCCCCTCCTTTAGCACCTTGAAAACTATGCCAAATAGCAATTGTATAGGAAGCGACAAAAAACTGCCCAAAACACAAACAGAACACACCATTAAATTGCCTCGATTTGCATGCAGCAATGCTACCTCGAAATTTGTGCCTTCCTCTCTGTTGTACAGACTGTACAGATCCGTACAGTACAACCTCTCTAACAGCAGTAATTTACATCACTCTCACAAAGAAATATTCTCTTGGGATTTATGCCCAATCTCTCTTGCGAAATGTGATCTCCTTGCTACCCTAACTTTCCTCTCTCAAGCTATCTCAAAAATCTCTCTCAAGCTCCTCCTCATTGTTTCTTGCATACTACCCAATGCATTCTCTTATAATCTGAAAGTGACCTTTCACCTTCTCCAACCCTAGATCTAATGGCCAAGATCTAATTTTACCTTTACAAGATCAAGGGTCATGATTCATTCTGTCCAAAATAAATCACTTTAAAATATTAAAGTACATTTTCACTTTATAACATAAGTGCACTTTATGAGATAAAGTCACTTTAATATTAGAAGGTACACTTTATTAAAAAAGTCACTTACATAAAAGAACCACTTTATCACAACTTTATAAAAACCCATTACAAAGTCAAGTGTCTAGTAGTGCAAATATAGGGTTACTTCCGCATACAAGACAAACATGTGGAGTACCTATCGAACTAAAGGCTAACAAAATAGTCATAGTTGTTATGTTGCACTCCCAAGATAGTCATGGTGATGCTAAGAAGAGATTGCCAAATTTAACATGAGGCAAATCAAACAATGTGTCAACCAATCACACATGGATGCATTCATAAACTCGTATTGACTCGAGTATTAAAGAGACATTGTGAACGAGAGTTCCATGAGGCTATAGTTGAGCAATAGAACAGGTAGACAGTGGAATTGAGACGAGCATGAGCACATACAAGTCGTTGGATGTAGACATCGCAGTTGAACACAACGCTTGTATAAATCATTTGAACACAGATCGCTTGAGCATCGTTGGTAGTTTGTGCTTAGATCATTGGCATATTGATGAGAAAATGCCTTCGAACTTGTGCAAATCAAGCAAAGGGATCTCTGGATCTGAGCTTGCTGAAATTGTCGTATGTAGATTAGATGTTGGATCTAAGTGAGGAGGAGGGTGTCAAGCTTTATGGCTCTAATACCAATGATGTGGATAGTCCAACTCATGAGTAGAGTTCAACACAAATGAGTGTGAAATAAAACCTCTAACCTCATTTTTATTCGCAAACATAGGCTTATATATCTTTACAACAAGAGAACTAACTCAACAAACTAAGCGAAAATCTCAGTAAGATCCTAAAAACTAGCAATTATGCACAATAATAAAGATAGGTAGAGATATCATCTCAACTACTCCATGAAAATAGGAAACCAAAAGGCTTCATCACACCAAACCACAATAATAATATCTTAGAATACAAATAATAATGTGATATACTAAGTACATATGTTAATCCCTATCAGGCATTGACCCTTGGGTGAGTTTATTATTATTATTATTATCATCCCCCATACATATGTATGTATGTTACAAGGTGAGACCATAATAACCACTAAAGTGGTCCCACTGGTCCAACAAACCCCTCAAGTTGGGTTGACATTAAATATTCTCACACTCAACAGCAACATTGATAGTGTTATTCAGTGTTCCATGGGGACGCGTCCCCCACATTTCCCACTTCCCTTGGATGGGGGGCCTCCTGGGGGGTGTTTCCCCATATCCCCTTTTTGGGAAGACGTGGGAGGACACGACTCCCCAAGGTGGGGGATGAGTCTCCCCGAAAGGGGGACTCTTGGGTGTCTCCCCTTGAAAAGGTGAGGGAGGAGTCTCCCTGAAAGGGGGACTTCTAGACATCCCCCCTTGAAAAGGTGGACTTCTAGGCGTCCCCCGTTTAAAAGGGGGACTTCTATGCGTCCCCCAAATTTTTTTTGCCTAATAAGGATAAAAACCAAAAATTAAAAAAAAAATTATATATATATATATATATATATAAACTTAAAACACAATTAATTTATTAAATTTTAAAAGCTAAATAATTAAAATACAATTAAATCTTAAAAATTAAAACTTAAAACACAATTAATAAGTTATAAGTTATCATATGACATCTTATAACTTATATGAGAGCGACTCTGACCCAAAGAGAGATAGTGACATTCTCTTTGATGGTCTTGATGGCTTCATGCAGGGGATGGATGTAGAGGACCGGTCAATGAGATTGACTCCATGATGGTCATTTTAGAATTTATTTTCAATGTCCATTGTTTTTTGAGTTTTAATTTTTGAGTCTTGACTCTACATATTGATGACCTCAGACCTTGACTCGTCACTCTTTACTATTTTAAATTTTTGAGTTTGAGTAATTCGAATTTACTATTTCAGACTTTAGTATCCATTATTTAGTATTTTGCTTAGTACTAATTAATTAGATTCTAGAATGATGAATTTGATTTTTAAATCAATGTATCAATATTTATTATTTTACTATTTGTGTTTCAACTTTCATTTATGATTTATGAATCAATGTCTTTTATTACTGAATTTGAATTTGAATTTTGAATCATGTTCAATAGTTTATATCACTTACAAATTTGAATTTCGAATTTATTAATTTAGTAGTATTTAGTATTTTAGCATTTACTGATGAATTTGCATGGGATGAACATTGCATTGTTATTGTTGAGATTTTATCATTATTATTTTTATTTTTAAAATTTTATATTTTTAATATTATATATGTGGCGTCCCCTCGTCCCCCATTTCCTTAAAATCCCTAGAATTTGGGGGTGCTTCCACACGTCCCCCCTGTGCATTGTTGATGATTACAGCTGCTTGAGACATCCTCCAAGACACAGATTAATTGAGTCGACCTGAGAGAGATCCCATGAGTTGGGTTTGTGGTTCCTATCTGAGATAGAACTGGAACGTAGTGATGGCCTCCTCCTTACAGAGAGTTGAGAAGAACTCCAGATGATTCTCCTGTGTAACGCAGTGAGAAAGGAGATATGTTGAGTTGGATGTGCATGTGGATGAGCACAAGGTGAACGTGTGAATTCCCATGAGTTGGGTGCATCATTATGAGACAGAGATGAAGACGATGTATTAGCCTCCTCCGAGGAGAGAATTGAGATGATGAATTCCAGACGACTCTCATGTGTAATGCAGTGGGAAAGAAGATCTGTTGAGTTGGACGTGCATGTGGATGAGCAAAGGTGAACGTGATCCTAGTGGTTGAGCACTAGTGAGTGTGGTTCTCCTGTGAGACGCAGTGAGATAGAGATATGGACATCCCTATGGATCTGTCCCTTGTGGTTGAGCACTAGTGGGTGTATGAGATCCCTTGTTATATTGTTCAAGAGTCAGACTTCCCTGTAACCCTAATTGTCATGTAAAGGATGTTGGGACTCAGGTTTGTAGCGGGTGAAGACTATCCACTTTTTCATGACTCCCTCAGTAGTTACAGCAACATGACTTCAGCGATATGAGAGTATTACAATTCCACCTTCATACTTCCTCTTTTCCATGATTCATCAATAGCAGTTCAAATTCCTCCACTTCACATTCTCTGATCCAGCAGTTACAACAGTTGAAGCTACAACATTCGCAGTTACATTTTCACGATCCTGCAGCAATGACATCTTACATGGTCCAGCAACCACATCAACCATATTCTTATTGCATAGTTCATCAACATTTTGGGTAAGTGGAGGTATGCTATTTTCTAAACTTTAATCATGTAATTCCTCAACTGCTAGCAATGAAAAATTTGGAAAATTCTCTCACCAAGCTCCATTTCCTTTTCACTTCTATGACCCATGCCAAGTTGCATGTGGACATGCAACCAAATTAGTTGAGGGTAGGGGACTTTATTCACTATCATTACTCCATTTTCGCACTACCATCATTCCATTTTTTGTCTCATTTACCGTTTACCAACATTTATTTTCCAACGATACTCTGTTGCACTTTGCTTCATAAGCATTGATATACATATTGGCATAATTCACAAATATGAAAAAGGGCTTTCTTATACTCAGTAATGTTTCCTTATGCACATTGATAGCTTATCTTTTCCAGTAAGTATATGGGTAAATTATTATCATAACAACAAGAGAACAAATAAAGAAATAAATGTTGTTAACACAAGAACCAACATTCTTTATATTCATGGTTGTCACACAAGAACCAACCATAAGAAAATGTCAGTTGGTACTCATGTAAATCCCATTCTGGAAACATTCATTATCATCACTCAAAGCCAAAATTTAGATGCCAAAATTTCTTTAAAATATCCATGCACAACTGCATGCGGACATGCAACAAGCTCAGTTGGGGAGTATGTTGGGACTCAAAAATGTCGTATTTTCATCCACCTTTCCCTTCGTCATTCTTCACATTTCATCGCCCCATTAACCTTTCATGATATCATTTTCATAAATATATTTGGGTTTCATATTATTATTTTCCACTTTATTCATTTTAGTATTAAAAAGGAATTTATGATTAAATATTAGAAAATCGACATGTTTTCATATATATCTCAAAAATGCGTGAGCTTTGTAATGTGTAGGAATATGTGAAGGATTAATTCAAAAAGACTTCTCGAATACTTCCTCCACCATTTCAAGATTTGAGGAGATAATTCAAGCATATTTCAAGGAGAAAATCTTGGGGAATGGATAACATATCTTATCCAAGATATATGAGAGATATGTGAGGATTTGAAAGGATTATATTTTTTAATAATGGGAAATTGGTTGAGAGAAAAGTGGATCTGTAATTATGATATGCTTATCTTCTTTTCAAAGCTCTCGTGTATAAAAGAGAGTGCTCTCTCTTCATGAGGGAGTAGTCATTAGGAGGAGAAAGTAATTAGTCATTTCTTGGATTAGTTTCCTAACTTCATTATTTTGTCATTTGATCATTGTGATGTATTGAGATTGATTCACTGTTAGTGTGAGCTCACATGTGTCGTCTTGTTGCTCTTCACATGTTGTTTTTCCTTTAATGCAATTTTCCATTTCAAGTTAATTTCACTTACGCAATTTCGTTTCAATTGTGTGTCTCAACTTCCTGCATTAGATTAATGATTCAATTCCAGTTGTAGCTTCAACATTAGATTAGGTTAAATTAACTTCAATCCTGCATATACTGTGCATGTGCTTCGTAAGTCTACAAACCTCGGATTGACAAATTAAATAGTTGGGCGAGTACTACAATGCAATTAATACAACATTAGTTCGGCTCAACATTTTAGTCGTTCATTTGACGGAACAACTATCGTTCCCTTTGTTACGATTGTTGTTCCCTTTGTAGGTAGTGTCGTTCATTTGAACGAAATAGTTGTCATTCCCTTTGTTACGATTGATGTTCCCTTTGCAGGTAGTGTCATTCATTTGAATGGAACAACTCCATGTCAAAGATATCATAGGTTGCATCTCTAGAGGATGAGGTATTGAAAACATAAGGTAAGAACCTACGTAGGCAACAAGTAAAATGCTTGTGCCAATGCCTACCTTCAGCTGATGCATAGAGGTTATATAAATGCATAGACTTTGATGACATTCTTGAAAGAGAAGACGAATCCTCGGTTGATAAATTAATGTCAGACTCAGGTTGTTTTTAGGACATCTTTAGAGCCCAACAAAGGGTACAAGTCGGCCCCACCTTAATGTAAAAGATAATTATTGCAAAAGATAATTAATCTGGTAATTATTAATTATATTGTGAGTTAGTGAGGTCAGCCTTATTGTTCCAATAGACACTTATGTTGACATGTTCAGTCTAATATAAGCAAAGGTAAATTCCCCATTGAGGAATCATATCTTAAGTGTGAGTTTGGAAATTTCAGCGAGTACATCTTATTGGGAAAAGTGCGCACCTCTCTTGGGCGCTAGTCTTTTAGGGTTTGTGAGCACCCTTTTGTGTGCTAGCTTTTCTTGGTGGTGGAGGTCTTTCTCTTGAAGAATATAGGAAAGGATTGGTTGGGTTTTCTTCCCTTGTTGAGAAGGGTTTCCCAGCATACTTCTTGTGTACTTGTGCATGGTGTTTCTTCTTGTGATCTTAGTTGTTGCAACAATTTGTTTATGGTTTAAGTAAAATACTAAAATGCAATGAACTTCATGCTTAAGCTTAGCTTATTGAAAAATCAACTTGCATCTCCCCGCAACCGCTTCCCCCCATCCCGGAGACTTGGTGGAACATTTGTGTGATTGTCCATGTCATAAAAAAAAATTGAAACTAACTAGTATCCAATATTTTTGAAGAAATTGGCAAGTGTTTTGGTTTTGAAATATTTAAACTAATTTTTCCGTAGAAAGCATTTTTGCATAAAATCTTCAGTCTAGTTTGAGGTGAGTTGTTGCATTGGAAATAGAAATTCGACACACTTTTTAGGAGACTAAAATACTTAAGTGATAAATTTGTTACCCACAGAGAATTTAAGTTAATGAGCTCCTAGTTTCCGGCATTTGGGGTTTCCTTGCTTCTATCTGCCTAAAGAGGTGGGTAATGATATCTCCTCTGGACACAACTTTTGCTACACCAATCATTTACAAAGTCAGTGATATTGATCTTGCAACCCATGATTCTGGTAGCATATTTTTCTAAATTGAAAAATATGCTTGGCAAATACTAGAATCTGATTTTCTTTTCCACTCTAAAAGACACATGCCAATTGATTTCTCCATTTCATGTGTTGGTTAAATGCATTCCATTTCTTTCCAGAATATGATCCCATTCACATATGAGCTTCGTTATGATAACCTATTCAAAATATGTCAGATGCAGAAATCAATAAACTGAAGTCTACAAAATGACAGAACTTTCCAGCATTAGTTGAATGTTTATTATAGAGAAAAGTTAAAACTCTGATCGAGTTCTACTTCACCAAATGATATGCTTGATCTTCTAACAAATGTCATCATTCTTGATAGGTGGATGCAGATTTTGTTGATTATTGAAGCTATGTGAGACATTCTCTAGCTTACAAACTTGTGAGATGTGGATCATTGCAGCCATGTGAGATATTCTCCAGCTTACAAACTTGAGAGAAAGCCCCTGAAGAGGGTGTGTGGTTCCTATCTGAGACAACGCTGGAACGTAGAGATGACCTCCTCCATTCAGAGAGTTGACAAGAACTCCAAATGATTATCTTGTGGGAAAGGTGATCTGTTGAGTTAGACGTGCAAGTGGCTGAGCACAAGGTGAACGTGTGAAATCCCAAAGTGTTGGGTGCATCGTCATGAGAACAGAAATGAAGATGATGTACTAGCCTCCTCTGAGCAGTAGAGTTGATGAGAAACTCGAGATGACTCTCATGTGTGATGCAGTGGGAAAGAAGATATGTCAAGTGGGCGTGCCTGTGGATGAGCACAGGTGAACGTGTGAAGAATTGTTTCTTCTATGTAATGCAGTGAGCCAAAGATATGGACATCCCTATGAATGTGCCCCTAATAGATGAGCACTAGTGGGAGTATCAGATCCCTTGTTATATTGTTCAAGAGTCAAACCTGCCTGTAACCCTAATTGTAATGTAAAGGGTACAAGTCGGCCCCACCTTAATGTAACTGGTAATTAATATAAAAGATAATTAATCTAGTTAATATTAATTATATTATAAGCTAGTGAGGTCGGCCCTATTGAGCCAATAGACACATCTGTTGACAAGTTCAGGTTAGTATAAGTAAAGGTAAAATCCCCATTGAGGAAACATATCTTTCAAGTGAGTTTGGAAATTTCAGCAAGTACACCTTCTTGGGAAAAGTGTGCACCTCTCTTGGGCGCTAGTCTTCTAGGGTTTGA
>ML818123.1:128741-141263 GCA_009831015.1 Picea engelmannii
GGTTTTCTTCCCCTAGAGGGTTTCCCAGGATAAATGCTGTGTCTATTGTGGATGTGTATTTCTCAGTGATCTTGTGGTTATTATGCTCTTGTCTTTATGAAATGCAAAGAACTATAATATCAGCATAAAACATTAACAAAGAGCTCTGAGGGTGTTTTCACTTTCAAACATTTATTTCAAAGCTTCATACATATCATAGGCTGTCTTCAGGTTGGCAATACAAAGTAAGAGGTGATCTCTTACTGAGTAGATGATTAATTTTCTTGCTTTGACATCTTCTTCCTTTCTTATCTTCTTCTCTATATTTGTAGCTGTGGCTGGTAGGGTTTTAGTTACCACATCCAAGAGGTCATCTTTTTCAAGGGTGACTTGAAGCCTTGATTTCCAGGAGTTGAAGTTGCTTGCTCCATCAAGCCTATCTTCTACTAATGCTATGTTCTTCATTTGACTGGTTTCTTCAAATTCTTGCCAATTGGATTTCGAAAACCTAATGATTAGGTTGAATTAGTAATCTTGGATTATGTTGGACTTATGACTGCCAACAATCAACTTGATAGTGTCACAAAAGTGCTTGCTGATTCAAGAGAAACGTTTCTTCAGAAATCTAAGATTAATATTCTGCAGAAATTTTGACACCCTAGAAACCTTAGGGCCAAAAATCAAAATTTCTCAGAATTTCACTTCGAGAGCTTCTGGAGATGCGCTGGAGGAGGCCATACTCTTCTATGCCAAAAATAGCCTCAGCGTCCAAGTATTAAGGACTGGATCACCAAAGAAAGGAGGGTCGTACATATTTTTTTGGAAACCTTAGGAGGGTCGTACGGTTCTACAAAAGTGAGAGGAGACTTGGTAGATGCTTGTGCAATGGGTTCTTGCAAGACCTATGCTTTGAAACCATGTTGATTTTTCAATTGTCAAAGTTAAGCATGAAGTTCATTCCATTTTAGCATTTAACCATAACCATAAATGTTGCAACAACCAAGATCACAAGAAGAAACACCATGCACAAGAACAAAAGAAGTATCCTGGGAAACCCTTCTCAACAAGGGAAGAAAACCCATCCAAATCCTTTTGTATATTCCTCAAGATAAAGACCTTCACCACCAAGATAAAACCTAGCACACAAGAGGGTGGTCAAACCCTAGAAGACTAGCGCCCAAGAGAGGTGCACACTTTTCCCAAGAAGGTGTACTTGCTGAAATTTCCAAACTCACTTGAAAGATATGTTTCCTCAATGGGGATTTTACCTTTACTTATACTAACCTGAACTTGTCAACAGATGTGTCTATTGGCTCAATAGGGCCGACCTCACTAGCTTATAATATAATTAATATTAACTAGATTAATTATCTTTTATATTAATTACCAGTTACATTAAGGTGGGGCCGACTTGTACCCTTTACATTACAATTAGGGTTACAGGCAGGTTTGACTCTTGAACAATATAACAAGGGAGCTGATACACCCACTAGTGCTCATCCATTAGGGGCACATCTATAGGGATGTCCATATCTCTGGCTCACTGCATTACATAGAAGAACCAATTCTTCACACGTTCACTTGTGCTCATCCACAGGCACGTCCACTCGACATATCTTCTTTCCCACTGCATCACACATGAGAGTCATCTGGAGTTTCTCATCAGCTCTACTGCTCAGAGGAGGCTAGTACATCATCTTCATTTCTGTTCTCATGACGATGCACCCAACACTTTGGGATTTCACACGTTCACCTTGTGCTCAGCCACATGCACGTCTAACTTAGCAGATCGCCTTTCAAACAAGATAATCATCTGGAGTTCTTCTCAACTCTCTGAATGGAGGAGGTCATCTCTACGTTCCATCTCTGTCTCAGATAGGAACCACACACCCTCTTCAGGGGCTTGCTCTCAGGTTTGTAAGCTGGAGAATATCTCACATGGCTGCAATGATCCACATCTCACAGGTTTGTAAGCTAGAGAATGTCTCACATAGCTGCAATCATCAACAAAATCTGCATCCACCTATCAAGAATGATGACATTTGTTAGAAGATCAAGCATATCATTTGGTGAAGTAGAACTCGATCAGAGTTTTAACTTTTCTCTATAATAAACATTCAACTAATGCTGGAAAGTTCTATCATTTTGTAGACTTCAGTTTATTGATTTCTACATCTGACATATTTTGAATAGGTTATCATAACGAAGCTCATATGTGAATGGGATCATATTCTGGAAAGAAATGGATGCATTTAACCAACACATGAAATGGAGAAATCAATTGGCATGTGTCATTTAGAGTGGAAAAGAAAATCAGATTCCAATGTTTGCCAAGCATATTTTTCAATTTACAAAAATATGCTACCAGAATCATGGGTTGCAAGATCAATATCACTGACTTTGTAAACGATTGGTGTAGCAAAAGTTGTGTCCATAGGAGATATCATTACCCACCTCTTTAGGCAGATAGAAGCAAGGAAACCCCAAATGCTGGAAACTAGGAGCTCATTAACTTAAATTCTCTGTGGGTAACAAATTTATCACTTAAGTATTTTAGTCTCCTAAAAAGTGTGTCGAATTTCTGTTTCCAATGCAACAACTCACCTCGAACTAGACTGAAGATTTTATGCAAAAATGCTTTCTACAGAAAAATTAGTTTAAATATTTCAAAACCAAAACACTTGCCAGTTTCTTCAAAAATATTGGATACTAGTTAGTTTCAATTTTTTTTTTATGACATGGACAATCACACAAATGTTCCACCAAGTCTCCGGGATGGGGGGACGCGGTTGCAGGGAGATGCAAGTTGATTTTTCAATAAGCTAAGCTTAAGCATGAAGTTCATTCCATTTTAGTATTTTACTTAAACCATAAACAAATTGTTGCAACAACCAAGATCCCAAGAAGAAACACCATGCACAAGTACACAAGAAGTATGCTGGGAAACCCTTCTCAATAAGGGAAGAAAACCCATCCAATCCTTTGCTATATTCTTCAAGAGAAAGACCTTCACTACCAAGAAAACCTAGCACACAAAAGGGTGCTCACAAACCCTAAAAGACTAGCGCCCAAGAGAGGTGCACACTTTTCCCAATAAGATGTACTTGCTGAAATTTCCAAACTCACACTTAAGATATGATTCCTCAATGGGGAATTTACCTTTACTTATATTAGACTGAACATGCCAACATAAGTGTCTATTGGAACAATAAGGCCGACCTCACTAACTCACAATATAATTAATAATTACCAGATTAATTATCTTTTACATTAAGGTGGGGCCGACTTGTACCCTTTGTTGGGCTCTAAAGATGTCCTAAAAACAACCTGAGTCTGACATTAATTTATCAATTGAGGATTCGTCTTCTCTTTCAAGAATGTCATCAAAGTCTATGCATTTATATAACCTCTATGCATCAGCCGAAGGTAGGCATTGGCACAAGCATTTTACTTGTTGCCTACGTAGGTTCTTACCTTCTGTTTTCAATACCTCATCCTCTAGAGATGCAACCTATGATATCTTTGACATGCAGTTATTCTGTTCAAATGAATGACACTACCTGTAAAGGGAACATCAATCGTAACAAAGGGAACGACAACTATTCCGTTCAAATGAACGACACTACCTGCAAAGGGAACAACAATCGTAACAAAGGGAGCGATAGTTGTTCCGTCAAATGAACGACTAAAATGTTGAGCCGAACTAATGTTGTATTAATTGCATTGTAGTACTCGCCCAACTATTTAATTTGTCAATCCAAGGTTTGTAGACTTACGAAGCACATGTACAGTATATGCAGGATTGAAGTTAATTTAACCTAATCTAATGTCAAAGCTACAACTGGAATTGAATCATTAATCTAATGCAGGAAGCTGAGACACACGATTGAAACGAAATTGCGTAAATGAAATTAACTTGAAATGAAAAATTGCATTAAAGGAAAAACAACATGTGAAGAGCAACAAGACGACACATGTGAGTTCACACTAACAGTAAATCAATCTCAATACATCACAATGATCAAATGAAAAAATAATGAAGTTAGGAAACTAATCCAAGAAATGACTAATTACTTTCTCCTCCTAATGACTACTCCCTCGTGAAGAGAGAGCACTCTCTTTTATACATGAGAGCTTTGAAAAGAAGATAAGCATATCATAATTACAGTTCCACTTTTCTCTCAACCAATTTCTCATTATTACAAAATATAATCCTTTCAAATCCTCACATATCTCTCATATATCTTGGATAAGATATGTTATCCATTCCCCATGATTTTCTCCTTGAAATAGGCTTGAATTACCTCCTCAAATCTTGAAATGGTGGAGGAAGTATTCGAGAAGTCTTTTTGAATTAATCCTTCACATATTCCTACACATTACAAAGCTCACACATTTTTGAGATATATATGAAAACATGTCGATTTTCTAATATTTAATCATAAATTCCTTTTTAATACTAAAATGAATAAAGTGGAAAATAATAATATGAAACCCAATTATATTTATGAAAATGATATCATGAAAGGTTAATGGGGCGATGAAATGTGAAGAATGACGAAGGGAAAGGTGGATGAAAATACGACATTTTTGAGTCCCAACATACCCCCCAACTGAGCTTGTTGCATGTCCGCATGCAATTGTGCATGGATATTCTAAAGAAATTTTGGCATCTGAATTTCGGCTTTGAGTGATGATAATGAATGTTTCCAGAATGGGATTTACATGAGTAACAACTGACATTTTCTTATGGTTGGTTCTTGTGTGACAACCATGAATATAAATAATGTTGGTTCTTGTGTTAACAACATTTATTTCTTTATTTGTTCTCTTGTTGTTATGATATTAATTTACCCATATACTTACTGGAAAAGATAAGCTATCAATGTGCATAAGGAAACATCACTGAGTATAAGAAAGCCCTTTTTCATATTTGTGAATTATGCCAATATGTATAACAATGCTTATGAAGCAAAGTGCAACAGAGTATCGTTGGAAAATAAATGTTGGTAAACGGTAAATGAGACAAAAAATGGAATGATGGTAGTGGGAAAATGGAGTAATGATAGTGAATAAAGTCCCCTACCCCCAACTAATTTGGTTGCATGTCCGCATGCAACTTGGCATGGGTCATAGAAGTGAAAAGGAAATGGAGCTTGGTGAGGGAATTTTCCAAATTATTCATTGCTAGCAGTTGAGGAATTACATGATTAAAGTTTAGAAAATAACATACCTCCACTTACCCAAAATGTTGATGAACTATGCAATAAGAATATGGTTGATGCGGCTGCTGGACCATGGAAGATGTCACTGCTGCAGGATCGTGAAAATGTAACTGCAAATGTTGTAGCTTCAACTGTTGTAACTGCTGGATCAGAGAATGTGAAGTGGAGGAATTTGAACTGCTGCTGATGAATCATGGAAAAGAGGAAGTATGAAGGTGGAACTGTAATACTCTCATATTGCTGAAGTCATGCTGCTGTAACTACTGAGGGAGTCATGAAAAAGTGGATAGTCTTCACCCGCTACAAACTTGAGTCCCAACATCCTTTACATGACAATTAGGGTTACAGGTAAGTCTGACTCTTGAACAATATAACAAGGGATCTCATACACCCACTAGTGCTCAACCACAAGGGACACATCCATAGGGATATCCATATCTCTATCTCATTGCGTCTCACAGGAGAACCACACTCACTAGTGCTCAACCACTAGGATCATGTTCACCTTTGCTCATCCACATGCACGTCCAACTCAATAGATCTTCTTTCCCACTGCATTACACAGGAGAGTCATCCAGAATTCATCATCTCAACTCTCTCCTCAAAGGAGGCTAATACATCGTCTTCATCTCTGTCTCATAATGATGCACCCAGCTCATGGGAATTCACACGTTCACCTTGTGCTCATCCACATGCACGCCCAACTCAACATATCTCCTTTCTCATTGCGTTACACAGGAGAATCATCTGGAGTTTTTCTCAACTCTCTGTAAGGAGGAGACCATCACTACGTTCCAGTTTTGTCTCAGATAGGAACCGCAAACCCAACTCATGGGATCTCTCTCAGGTCGACTCAATTAATCTATGTCCTGGAGGATGTCTCACGCAGCTGTAATCATCAACAATGCACATGGGGGACGTGTGGAAGTACCCCCAAATTCTAGGGATTTTAAGGAAATGGGGGACGAGGGGACGTCACATATATAATATTAAAAATATAAAATATAAAATTTTAAAAATAAAAATAATAATGATAAAATCTCAACAATAACAATGCAATGTTCATCCCATGCAAATTCATCAGTAAATGCTAAAATACTAAATACTACTAAATTAATAAATTCAAAATTCAAATTTGTAAGTGATATAAACTATTGAACATGATTCAAAATTCAAATTCAAATTCAGTAATAAAATACATTGATTCATAAATCATAAATGAAAGTTGAAACACAAATAGTAAAATAATAAATATTGATACATTGATTTAAAAATCAAATTCATCATTCTAGAATCTAATTAATTAGTACTAAGCAAAATACTAAATAATGGATACTAAAGTCTGAAATAGTAAATTGGAATTACTCAAACTAAAAAATTTAAAATAGTAAAGAGTGACGAGTCAAGGTCTGAGGTCATCAGTATGTAGAGTCAAGACTCAAAAATTAAAACTCAAAAAACAATGGACATTGAAAATAAATTCTAAAATGACCATCATGGAGTCAATCTCATTGACCGGTTCTCTACATCCATCCCCTGCATGAAGCCATCAAGACCATCAAAGGGAATGTCACTATCTCTCTTTGGGTCAGAGTCGCTCTCATATAAGTTATAAGATGTCATATGATAACTTATAACTTATTAATTGTGTTTTAAGTTTTAATTTTTAAGATTTAATTGTATTTTAATTATTTAGCTTTTAAAATTAAATAAATTAATCGTGTTTTAAGTTTATATATATATATACTTTTTTTTTTAAATTTTTGGTTTTTATCCTTATTAGGCAAAAAAAATTTGGGGGATGCGTAGAAGTCCCCCTTTTAAAGGGGGGACGCCTAGAAGTCCACCTTTTCAAGGGGGGACGTCTAGAAGTCCCCTTTTCAGGGAGACTCGTCCCTCACCTTTTCAAGGGGAGACACCCAGGAGTCCCCCTTTCGGGGAGACTCGTCCCCCACCTTGGGGAGTCGTGTCCCCCCACGTCTTCCCAAAAAGGGGATATTGTTAATGTTTATGCCATTATTATAGTTCTTTGCATTTCAATAGATAAGAGCATCATAAGAACAAGATCACTGAGAAATACACATTCACAAGAGACACAACATTTATCCTGGGAAACCCTCTAGGGGAAGAAAACCCAACAAAACTTCCTTATCATAATAGCTTAAATAATGTTCAAGAGATAACTCAAACCAATAAAGATATTCCTCCCCAAGAGATGCGCCACTCGTCTCCCTCTCTCCAACTGGTAATTGCAGCTTGCCTCATAAGAGAATGAGCAAGTGAGTTGTGTGTTTGAAGTGAGGTGCTAGCCTCTTATTTATATCAGACTGGCACGTGTGAAAGGTCACAACTGGCAGGGCCAACCTCTCACTTTGGGTGGGTAAACCCACCTTTAATTAATTCTGGGTCTTCCATAATAACTGTTGGGGTTGACTTCTTATTCTTTCCTTTGTAATTGTCCAATGACCAATCCGCAAAAGGGGATTTGGTCCTTATACCATTACCGACATGATTAATCCACAATGGGGATTAATCCAATAACAATAATAATAATAATGACATGATTAATCCGCAATGGGGATTTAATCCAATAATAATAAGAATGCTCTTCGCAGTTACATTATATCAACAGATATGGGGAAACATCCCCCCAGGAGGCCCCCCATCCAGGGGAAGTGGGAAACGTGGGGGACACGTCCCCATGGAACACTGAATAACACTATCAATGTTGTTGTTGGGTGTGAGAATATTTAATGTCAACCCAACTTGAGGGGTTTGTTGGACCAGTGGGACCACTTTAGTGGTTATTATGGTCTCACCTTGTAACATACATAAATATGTATGGGGGATGATAATAATAATAATAATAATAATAAACTCACCCAAGGGTCAATACCTGATAGGGATTAGCATATGTACTTAGTATATCACATTATTATTTGTATTCTAAGATATTATTATTGTGGTTTGGTGTGACGAAGCCTTTTGGTTTCCTATTTTCATGGAGTAGTTGAGATGATATCTCTACCTATCTCTATTATTGTGCCTAATTGCTAGTTTTTAGGATCTTGCTGAGATTTTCTCTTAGTTTGTTGAGTTAGTTCTCTTGTTGTAAAGATATATAAGCCTATGTTTGCGAATAAAAATGAGGTTAGAGGTTTTATTTCACACTCATTTGTGTTGAACTCTGCTCATGAGTTGGACTATCCACATCATTGGTATTAGAGCCATAAAGCTTGACACCCTCCTCCTCACTTAGATCCAACATCTAATCTACATACGACAATTTCAGCAAGCTCAGATCCAGAGATCCCTTTGCTTGATTTGCACAATTCGAAGGCATTTTCTCATCAATATGCCAATGATCCAAGCACAAACTACCAACGATGCTCAAGCAATCTGTGTTCAAATGATTTATACAAGCGTTGTGTTCAACTGCCATGTCTACATCCAACGACTTGTATGTGCTCATGCTCGTCTCAATTCCACTGTCTACCTGTTCTATTGCTCGACTATAGCCTCATGGAACTCTCGTTCACAATGTCTCTTTAATACTTGAGTCAATACGAGTTTATGAATGCGTCCATGTGTGATTGGTTGACACATTGTTTGATTTGCCTCATGTTAAATTTGGCAGTCTCTTCTTAGCATCACCATGACTATCTTTGGAGTGCAACATAACAACTATGACTATTTTGTTAGCCTTTAGTTCGATAGGTACTCCACATGTTTGTCTTGTATGCGGAAGTAACCCTATATTTGCACTACTAGACACTTGACTTTGTAATGGGTTTTTATAAAGTTGTGATAAAGTGGTTCTTTTATGTAAGTGACTTTTTTAATAAAGTGTACCTTCTAATATTAAAGTGACTTTATCTCATAAAGTGCACTTATGTTATAAAGTGAAAATGTACTTTAATATTTTAAAGTGATTTATTTTGGACAGAATGAATCATGACCCTTGATCTTGTAAAGGTAAAATTAGATCTTGGCCATTAGATCTAGGGTTGGAGAAGGTGAAAGGTCACTTTCAGATTATAAGAGAATGCATTGGGTAGTATGCAAGAAACAATGAGGAGGAGCTTGAGAGAGATTTTTGAGATAGCTTGAGAGAGGAAAGTTAGGGTAGCAAGGAGATCACATTTCGCAAGAGAGATTGGGCATAAATCCCAAGAGAATATTTCTTTGTGAGAGTGATGTAAATTACTGCTGTTAGAGAGGTTGTACTGTACGGATCTGTACAGTCTGTACAACAGAGAGGAAGGCACAAATTTCGAGGTAGCATTGCTGCATGCAAATCGAGGCAATTTAATGGTGTGTTCTGTTTGTGTTTTGGGCAGTTTTTTGTCGCTTCCTATACAATTGCTATTTGGCATAGTTTTCAAGGTGCTAAAGGAGGGGAGGGTTGTAAAACAATACATATTTTCTGGGCACGTTTTCCAAGGCAGAAAGTTGGGATAGTTGGGTGTTGTAAGTTATTTTTCTTGGTTGTAAATGTATTGTTGGTGCTGATATATCTTTCCTAAAGCTAATAAAATCTCTTTCTCATTGAGTTTCCCCACTTTGGGTTTTTCCCTGGCATTGCTTAAATTTTTGAGTATTTCATGGTTGAGTGATTGTTGTTCATTGTGTTTATTCTGCTGCAAAAAGTGCTTAGCAATGTATATTTCTGCTTATGGTATTTTTTGAATGTGAGTTTATACATATCAAAGTTCATTTAAGACAATTATCTCTAGGTTGCTAAGTGTATGACATAACTTAGTATTCACTGATTTTGTCATTGAATTTCTACATATTTTTTTTATTTGGTTGCTTTATTGGTGGACACTGGAGTCAAACAAGTAATGGAAGGTGGAAAGTAAATCCTCTCACCTTTATTAACATTTTGAAATGTGATATTCCTTTATGAATTTTAAAATTGTTCTTGAGCCTATCAATTTTTCGAAAAGCTTAGTGTTGAGGAGATAAGTATATACTAGCTCTATGGCATAGCAAAATTGCATACATGGATCATAACCTTTGGTTGGAAAGTCGCTTTGGTAAAATTGAAACTTTTGAAAGAAAGATTGTGTTAGAGACTCTTTACATTTGTATCAAAGACAAAGCCATGGCAACAATGAGACTTGTGAAAAGGGTGGTAGAACTTGCCAATATCATTGTTTCATTAGCTGCAAAAGGTTAATGATATGTCCATCGGCAAGCCATCTTCTCAACAAAAAAAATGTGAGGTGCCTATTTATGGATGATCTCGTGATCTGGAAGTGCTTGACCATTGGATTCTAGACATAGACACTTGGTTTGACTATAATATGATTCCTAACGACGAGAGGGTTTCGTTCATCAAATTGAAGCTCACAGGGCTTGCCAAGATTTTGGTTGTAGAACGTGTAGTGGCTTCACTTACACTAAGGTTTCAAAATGTCCGGACAAGAGTACATCCACCAGTTCAATTAGTTGAGAATTTTTCTCAACAATACTAATCCAGTTGAAAAGCTTGTTCTTAAATTTAAGTGGATTGCAAGAACATTTGTATTGAGAGCTGAAGTACATAGAGATCACCACACTTGATGTTGGATACAATCTCACACATTTGGGCAAATAAAATCTTTCTGATAAGCGTAGAATTCAACAACACTCATCCTCTTTTAACAAGCACAAAACAACATCCGCAAATTTCACAGCTCTTTTCATGACAAGTAATCATTCTTCTTCTTTTGATGCCAAGAAAAATGACAAATTCAATAGATATTTTAAGAAAAAAGGACATGACAAATATGAATGTTTTAAAGGCCAATTCAATAAGGTTACTTTGATACATAATCATCCTATTCAAAGGGGGTGTGATAGTTTTATTGTCGCTTGTGCCCACCCCACATATGATTTTTCAGTGGATTGTATAATTGACAATGGATTGCAGAAAAATATGGTCACTAAGGCCATTATTGATTAGTTGCACTTGCTAATGGACTTTCATCCTCATCCATATGCACTTAGGTGGAAGGATAATGGTTCATCTGCACAGACCATGCACACATGCATTGTGTTATTTTCTTTTGGTCCTAAGTTTGTGGATAAGGTCACTTGTGATGTGATTGACATGGATTGTTGCTTAGTAAGCCTTATTAGTATGATAGGAAAGATTCATATGATGCATATAACAATGCCTATACGTTGTAGAAAGACACTAAAATGTACTTGATCAGAAGCACATCAAACACAAGTAATTTGGTACTAACTTGCAAGTAGGAATGTAAAGCAATTAATCAAGCAACAACATTGGCATTAATTTTCTTAAGGCCTCAATCTCATGAAAGGAAAGAAAATGCCACAATTTCTACACTACATGCAGGTCTTAATCGGTGGTTGCAAACATATTCAAATGTGTTCCGGGAACCTACAACACTTGGTTTGTGTTACAACACCAATGGGCACATTTAGCTTAAAGTCCTAAAACTAAATGTTATCCCTGTGGAACTGTTAGCACTATTTTCCACACCCTTAGATTAGATCTGAAAAGGCTTTAAAATATGCACAAAAAAAATGATAATTATAGGAAATCTTCCCCTAAGAAGTCATTGATAGAGTCCTCTCCATTTGGGTTGGTGCATGCCAACCTCAGGGGGGTGTCCCTAGGCTGTTGTTGGCGCATGCCAACAACAACAAATAAAGAAGATTATGGGTGCGTTTAGATAGCCAAAGTTTCAAAAATATGGTTTTTAAAGGTTTTGGTAGGACCCCTGCAATCGTTAGCTCGAAATAAGAAATGAAGAAATGTAGAATGCGATATCAAACAATAGATAGTACTCAAATGATATGAAAATAACTTTTCAATCATAAACAAATCACAATCTAAGACCCCAACAAACCAAAAAGGCTCTATAAGTACATCAAGATTTATTTATGTGGATGTCAAGGGGTTGGTTGCGCCAAGGAAACAAGTACAAAAATGGTGTAGTGATATCCCTGCATAGGAGAACACAAGCTAAGAAATGAGAGAAGAGAAGAAATAAATCTGATGTAGAGTGTTGTCGATGAAGAAAATCCAACCCTTTGACAATGGAGAGCAGCTGCATATATAGCCCAAGATGGAGGAGGAGGGCACATATCCCAAGGAGGTGCAACAATGGGTTGTAGTGGAAGGTGACGCCATGCACCCCACTAAATGAGGAGAGAGTGGGAGTCAAGTGAGAGACAATTGAGGGAAAGAGGGAGTTAGGGAGAGAAAAAGGGAAAAAGGTGGGTGAGAGAGGGAGTTAGGGAGAGAAAGAAGGTGGGCACCTTAGTTAGGTGAGAGAAAAATGTTGAAGTTTTACTTATA